>JAPVLO010001506.1:0-158499 GCA_027257055.1 Cephalopachus bancanus | reverse complement strand
AAATAACTACGGGCCAATATCCCTATGAACATAAACGCAAATACTATCAACAAGATTCTAGCAAATTGGATCTAAAAACACGTCTCAAAAAACATCCCACAGGATGAAGTGGCTTCATCCCCAGGATAAAGGGCTGCTTCAACATTCACAAGACCATAAATATCATTAAATACATCAAGAGATGCTAAAAACAAGAACCACAGGATTATGTCACTAGATGCAGAAGCTGCTTGTGATAAAATCCAGCATCCTTTTTCAATAAAAATTCTCAAAAATCTTTGTATAAAAAGAACATACAGCTGGGCTTGGTGGCTCAGCCTGTAATCCCGCGCCTTTGGGAGGCTGAGGTGAGTGAATTGCCTCGAGCCCGCGGGTTCGAGACCCTCCTGAACAGCGAGACCTCATCTCTACAATAAATCAAAAAATCAGCTGGGCGTGGTAGCGCATGCCTATAATTCCAGCTACTTGAAAGGCTGAGGCGGAAGGATCGCCGGAGCCCAACAGGTCAAGGCTGCGGTGGCCATGAGCGGCCAGTGCACTCCAGTCTGGGTGACCGAGTAAGACTCCAACTCAAAAAAAAAAAAAAAGGAACATACATCAAAATTACAAACGTCATCTATGATAAATCCACTTCACATATTGCTAAGTGGACAGAAACTGGAAACATTTTCCCTGAAAACTGAAACAAGACAAGGCTGTCCACTCTTTCTCCTCCTGTTCAACATTGTGTTGGAAGTCCTACTTCAGGCAATTAGAAAAGAGAAGGAAATCAGGAATATCAAAATAGGAAGAGAGGAAGTTATGTTATCCTCTTTACTGATGATATAGTCATATACCTTGAATATCTAACAGAATTTGTCAAAAACCTGCTTTTTCTGTCAAATGACTTTGGCAGTGTCCCAGGGTATAAAATAAACGTGCAAAGACAATTGCATTCCTATACAGCAGCAACAAGCAGGGGAGAGGAACCTACAAAGTTCATGGTGCTGGGAAAACTGACTGACCACATTCAGAAGATTGAAACAAGACCCATACCCATCACCATACACAAAAATTGACTCTAAATGGATCAAAGACCTAAATGTAAAACCTCAAATTATAAGAAACTTAGAAAATGCAGGAGACACCCTTACAGAAACTGGAACTGTAAATCAATTTCCATTCAGAACCCTAAGAGACAATAACTTAAGAAATAAGATAGACAAGCGGGACCTCGTCAAACTAATAAGCTTCTGCAAAGCAAAAGAAATCATAAAAAGAGCAGGGAAGCAGATCCCAGAATGAGAAAAATTGTTTGCCAACTATTTTCTGACAAAGGCCAGACATCTATGGTATACAAGGAACTCAAACGCTCCAAAAGGAAAAACAAACAAACAAAAAAAAACAAAAAAACACCCCCATTAAAAATAGGACAAAAGGCCAGACTTGGTGACTCAGCCTGTTATTCCGCTTTGGGAGGCTGAGGTGAGTGAATTGCTTGAGCCCGAGGGTTCGAGACCCGCCTGGGCAACTTGGCGAAACCTCATCTCCACAATAAATCAAAATTGGCCATGAGTGGTAGCGCGCACCTGTAGTTCCAGCTACTTGGAAGGCTGAGGTGGAAGGCTCGCTGGGGCCCAGCAGGTCGAGGGTGCGATGGCCGGGAACGGCAACTGCACCCCAATCTGGGTGACAGAGTGAGACTCCAAGTCAAAAAAAAAAATGTGAGCAAAAGTCATGAACAGACACTTCTCAAAATAAGATATTGGGCAGCCAACAGACACATGAAAAAGTGCTCAGGCACATTCATCATCAGAGAAATGCAAATCAAAACCACATTGTGATACCATCTAACCCCAGTAAGAATGACCATCATTAAGAAAACAAACAGCCGGGCTCGGTGGCTCAGCCTGTAATCCCATGCCTTTGGGAGGCTGAGGTGAGTGGATTGCATGAGCCCGCGGGTTCGAGACCCGCCTGGGCAGCGAGACCTCATCTCTACAATAAATCAAAAAAAAAAAAAAACAACAAAACAAATCAGCCGGGCGTGATAGCGCATGCCTGTAATTCCGGCTACTCGAAAGGCTGAGGCGGAAGGATCCCCGGAGCCCAGCAGGTCGAGGCTGCGGTGGCCGGAAGCGGCCACTGCACTCCAGTCTGGGCGACAGAGTGAGACTCCAACTCAAAAAAGAAAAGAAAAGAAAAGAAAACAAACAACAGAGGCTGTTGAGGATGCAGTGAAAAAGGAATGCTTCTACACTCCTGATGGGAAGGCAAACTAGTACAACTTCTCTGTATGACAGCTGGGCAATTTCTGAAAGAACTAGAAATCGACCTTCCATATAACCTACCAATTTCCCTTTTCGGAATATACCCGGAGGAACTAGAGTCATTCTACAAACATATACCTGCACAAGAATGGTTTTTGCAACTTTAGTCACAATAGCAAAAACATGGAACCAACCGTGTTGCTCATTGAAACTGGACTGGATTTTTAAAAAAATAGTATATATACACAATGGAATGTTATGCAGGCGTAAATTACGACAAACATGGACTTTGCAGCAACTTGGGTGGATTTGAAGTTGATCATAATCATCACAGAAACAAAGAACAGAGTACCATATGTTGTCACTCATAAGTGGACCTTTAACTATTATAATACTATAAGAAATGAATTTGCTGTCGGGGGGGTGGGATTAGCAGTTGAGGGAAACTTTTAGGAAAGGGAGCGGCAGCGGGGCTCGGTGACTCAGCCT
This sequence comes from Cephalopachus bancanus, assembly GCA_027257055.1. Classification (NCBI taxonomy): domain Eukaryota; kingdom Metazoa; phylum Chordata; class Mammalia; order Primates; family Tarsiidae; genus Cephalopachus; species Cephalopachus bancanus. The sequence goes on along the minus strand of JAPVLO010001506.1, from coordinate 155,761 downwards.
GTAATCCCGTGCCTTTGGGAGGCTGAGGTGAGGGGATTGCCTGAGCCCGCGGGTTTGAGACCCGCCTGGGCAGCGAGACCTCATCTCTACAGTAAATCAAAAAATCAGCCGGGCATGGTAGCGCATGCCTGTAATTCCGGCTACTCGGTAGGCTGCGGCGGAAGGATCGCCGGAGCCCAGCAGGCGAGGCTGCAGTGGCCAGGAGCGGCCACTGCACTCCAGTCTAGGCGACTGAGTGAGACTCCAACTCAAAAAAAAAAAAAAAAAAAAGGAAAGGGAGCGGCATACCTTATCAACAAAGGTTCCTGCATAATCAACGTTTGTATACATAACGCTGAATTGTACCCCACAACTTTATAATAAAAAAAAGAAAAAAAAATGGATTGGTAGAGGTGGGATACTGCCAGCAGGGGGCACAACACCAATAAGTCTACCTTATTTCAAACAAGGAGAAGTGGGGATGAATGGGAGGCTGGAATCTTACCTGCAAGATGATCAAATGCATATCTAATTATGAATTGTACCCCCACATATTTAAAATTAAAAAATAAATAAATAAATGAATAAATAAAATACATAAAATGCAGTTTAATTTATCTTCTCTCTCTCTCTCTCTCTCTCTCTCTCTCTCTCTATATATATATATATACATATATATATGTATAAACAAATAAGTGTATGTGTGTGTGATTATCAGAGTGGAACAAGATGTAGATATATGCACAGATATTAGTTCAGGTATTGTATTCTCCAGCACCAAGATTTTTTTTTTTTTTGAGTTGGAGTCTCACTCTGTCACCCAAACTGGAGTGCAGTGGCCGCTTCCAGCCACTACAACCTCGACCTTCTGGGCTCCGGCGAGCCTTCCGCCCTCAGCCTTCTGAGTAGCCAGAATTACAGGCACGCACTATCACACCCAGTTGATTTTTTATTTATTGTAGAGATGAGGTCTTGCCAAGTTGCCCAGGCAGGTCTCGAACCCGCGGGCTCAGATAATCCACTCACCTCAGCCTTCCAAAATGCGGGAATACAGGCTGAGCCACCAAGCCCAGCTACCAAAATTTTTATTGTTCATTTTATTAATTTTTTTGTTTGTTTTCAAAATTCTCAAACTGTTCTGACATTATTTTCTTAGCTCAATGAATATATACATAAGGTTTGCTTGTAATTTCTGCCAGATAATTATTATATATTTTTTGTCTTATTGGTATCAGTTTCAGAAATTTAATTTTATTCTTTCATTTAAGGTATGTTTCCCTGTTTATTTACTTTATTTTATTACTTTATTTTATTTTACATTATATTTTGAAACTGTGAGTGGCTGTCTCCTCATATAGAAGAAATAGCTGCCAAAATTATGCTTCACACACTTGGGTCAGAGAGGATAACACCCTCCCCAGTAAACATTACCAGTGTTTGTGGTGTCTGAAACCTTCACATTAGGTCCAAATTTCTTCCTTTCTTCTTAGCGGTCTATCGATCCTAAGAGTATGTTAGATTGTTTTGGTACACCCAAAGAGCAGTAGATTTTATTTTTTTGTCTATCTTTTTCTTTTAGATTTCATTCCAATGATTATTGTTTAAACAGATGTTGGGTACAATTCAGTGTAAGGTATACAAACATTGACAATGCAGGTACACTTGATGAATTGTGCCCTTCCCTCCTCTAGCAGTTTCCCTCAACTGCCAATACTGCCTCCCCCTGATGATTCCCCACTACTGCCAAACCCTTTCTTATAGTATAATTGCTCAAGGACCACTGATGAGTGAGAATATACAGTACTATATTCTTTGTTTCTGTGGTAGACCACTCAGTATGGTTGACTCTAGATCCATCCACGTTTCTCTGAAGTCCATATGTTTGTCCTTCTTTATGGCCGCTTAATATTCCATTGTGTATATATACACATTTTAAAAATCCATTCCAGTTTTAATGGGACGCAAGATTGGTTACGTGTTTTGTATAGAGCTGTGACAACCCCACATGTGCAGGTCTCTTCTTTAGAATGATTTGAATTCCTCTGGACGTATTCCTACAGGGTAATTTCTGGGTCATATGGAAAATCTTTCTCTAGTTTTTTCAGAAATTGCCACACTGTCTTCCAAAGAGTTTGCACCAATTTGCATTCCCACCAGCAGTGCAGAAGAGTTCATTTTTCTCCACATCCTAGTCAGCATCTGAATTTGTTTGTTTTATTAATGTTAACAATTCTCACGGGGACTAGGTGATATCTCGATGTGGTTTTGATCGGCATTTCTCTAAAAAGTGAAGCTGAGCACTGATGCCTGTATATCTTCTTTTTAGAATTGTCTATTCGTAATTTTGCCCAGTTTTTAATGGAGCTGGTGTGTGTGTGTGTGTGTGTGTGTGTGTGTGTGTGTGTTTTGTTTTCTTTTCTTTTGTTTCCTTTTTTACCTTTTGGAATATTTGAGTTCCTTGTAGATATTAGGATACAGTAGATATCACTTGTAGATATCACTTGTAGATATCAGAAGATATCTTGTAGATATCAGAATACAGTTGGCAAATATCTTTTATTTCTCCTGTTTTGTGGGCTGTCTCCCTGCATTCCTGATGGTTTCTTTTGATTTGTAGAGCTCATTAGTTTGAGGGGGTCCCATTTGTGTGTCTTATTTCCTATGGTATGGTCCCTTAGGGTTCTGGTAAGGAATTGGTTTTCATTCTAATCTCCATAATGGTTACTTCTGCATTTTCTAAGATTCTCATAATTTGAATTTTTACGTTTAGGTTTTTGATCGATTTAGAGTTAATTTTTGTGTATGGTGATCAGTAGGGCTCCTGTTTCCTTCATCTCCCTGTGATCAGTCAGTTTTCCCAGTACCATTTACTGAATAGGTTCTCCTCTCCCCAGTGGTTTGTTTTTGGAGACATCGTCAAGATGTGTTCATTGAGAAATTGAGGCTTTGCTTCTGGAATCTCTATTTGGTTCCATTGGTCTCTATGCCTGTTCTTGTACCAATACCAGACTATTTTGACTACTATAGTCTTTTAGTAAAGTTTGAAGTCTAAAAGTGCGTTACCTCCTGCTTTGTTTCTTTTGATAAGGACTGTTTTGGCTATGAGAAGTAGAATTTAAAGTTTTCTTCAGGAAGTTCTTAAAGCTTTTGACACATTGATTACAGTATTATTAAGATTTATGATTTATCAAAATAATATCACCTCAAGTTTTTTAAAAGGATGTCATAATTATTACCATTTCATAATTACTTTTTCAATACCTCTGGAGTTTATCCTGTCAAAATTTATATTAGAATATAAATTAGTTTACATCTGACCTTTTGAAGTGAATATATTCATTATCATTTTTAATATTTTCCAACTTTTGAACTTACTGATTTCTAACAACATATTAGTCTAGTCTTTGTTATGTAAACGTGCATTTAAAAGTTCCAATCTTGTTCATTTTAATGAGTTTCCAGAAGCAGTTAGAAGCTCACTTGTTTCCAAAGCATCTTGTTCCACTTTTATAAACATTTTATTATTTAATTTATCTTTCTCCTCGCACATTGTTCTGTTATCAATGGGGGAGGACAAGTTCTCATTTTCAACATTTTGCTTAGAAATAACATCAGATTGATATCCAAGTGTGTCACATTCACATTCCAATTTTTATTCAAAGTAATACAACACAGAGCAGCCCTCAGTGATTTAATAAAGAAACACTTATACAACCATGCCTTTAATCACACATTAGGGACAGGAAAAGGGTGGTATTTCCAGTGATTGCCTGAGGTGAGAGGTCACACAGGATTTTTATGAGCACTGAGGTATGGTAACTAACAACTGTGAACAGCACTTACTCCCCACTCTATTGTTACAAGTAAAATTACACTGGCAACTCAAATTAGCATCTTACCATAATAAATCAAGGAAGTATGCGGCCATCTCCAAGGTCACAAAATTAGGAGGAATGGTTCTGTGTTCTCTCCACCACCACTTACTCATAAGTTCTAAGGCCAACCCCAGTATTTACTGTTACAGAAATCTGGAAGGCAGTACTCAGGTGATGGTTTTAGGGGACTTGCTTATTGAAGCTTGGGTCTGCCCTTTGTCAGCTATGCTTTCTTCTTCTCTGCAAATGTTACATGTGCACTTTTGTTGTTAAATATTAGACACGTTCTTTTCCTAACATGACAGAAAATAGGGTAGAGAATTCAATACTCATGAGCAAAGACACAGATCACAATATATTGAAATTTGGAGATTTTCTGAGTATGTACACAAAGATTAGATTACTGAATTTTATACATGAATCATGGGGTTTTACTACAGAATTACATGAATGATAACAGAAATATCCACTTGAAGGGTTGAGAGTTTATATGTCTTGAATTTTGCTTTCAGGGAGGGTGCAGATATCCATGATGTTTCTGCAGACACTCAGGAGTATACAGGAATTAGAAGAATTACAAGCAGCTGGATATTCAATGATGATAGAAATGCTGATGAACTAGTCATGAAGGTCCATGCTTTTTGTGTCTCATGGCATGGATGTAATTTGCTCAGTATTTATCGTGGAATATAAATGGTGGTGAAACCATTTCAGATGAAGAAAATTCATCCTAGTTAAGTGTGTTGTATAAATATGTTCCAGTCACATGAAATTTGGAGAAAACTGTACATATTTGAATAGTTTGCTTATGGACAAGTGTAAATGGCTATTAAATCAATGTGAATCTCTAAATACTTGGAGATACCTGGATTTGGGTAGAAAATTCATTCCCTACAAATCTCTGCAAGTAGTATATGCAGATCCTTTATGATCCTTTAATGGCATAAAATAAGAGGACCTGGAACATTGTGACATGCAGATGCCAGGTTTTTGACTGAGTTTTCTGAGATTGTATCCAACCTCTTCCTTGCAAGTATAACATCATGGAGAGGGACATAATCTCATCTTCTTTCATATTTTCATGAATTCCCAATGACAACCTTCATATCATAGAGTCACCCAGAAGAGGTTATCGTACACACTGACGTAAGTGCATGGCCTTCCACAACTTGCAAATGATTTTCCTGCAGTCTTGACCTCAGCCTTTAGAACATGAAACATGTGTGATACTTCTCTCTTGTGGTGGCTAGCAAAGGACAGTGATTCATTATTTAGAAATTAAGATATGAGAATGCTTCACCAAAATACAAGAATTACTATGGCCCTTTCTGCCCCCAGTCTCCGGTTTTAGGTTCATCTGTAGCAGTTGAGTCCAAGACTAACTGAACCCATGTAGGTCCCCTTCTTCACATGTTCTGTTCTAGGTTCCCCATTGTTGATGGTTGCTGAGGGACCTTCATCCATCAACCCCAATGGCTGGGGCTGACATAGATGTTTTAATATATCTTGGTTAAACTCAAATGTAACTCATTCCTTATGAGTCAAACACGGTATATTCCTGGCTTCTGTTGAGAACATAGATTAAATCCATGGATCATATCCATGAATCTTCTTATTAAATAATTTTCAGCAATCTTCTTAGTGTCCTCTTTAAAACAAGCAATCTCATTTTGCTATATAGATGATCTGATAATTATGTTAACGTTACTTAAATGTAAATTTAAAATACAAGTAACTGAAACAGACAGACAGAGGTAATGATAGTAAAGGGAAGGATAGATAAATTAATATCTTTATCATACAAAATGAGTCAAATAAACAGTGCCTATGAAAATATATGCTACAAGTGTTCACATGTTGCTAGTTTGAAAGGTAAGAAAAAAGGAAAGATGTATAACTGTATTAGGAGGAGGAGTTGACAGTAATGTAGAATTGAGCTAATTTTCATTCTGATATAGCACAGTGTCAATAGACATATGATGTATTTATGAAGAGGACAACTTTACTAGAGATACTGAGGTAACAGGTAGAAGTTGTGCCATTTGAGACTTCCCTGAGGTAGGAAAGGCCTGGGGAACCTCACTGTGTTTTTTTTTATGGTCTACCTTGGCTGTTGAGGGAAAGACAAAATGGGACCTGAATGACAAGATAATACTACTGTTTGTACAGTTTTGTGAGTATAACTAATGCCAATGAGTTTATTCACAAAAATCATTAAGATGGCACAACTTATGGTATATGTATTTCACGACTTCAAAATTAATGAAAAAATAAAATAGATGTCTTTATATCTTGGCTGTTTTGTATAACTATCTCCTCTTTGTTTCACTTATTTTGTCTGACAAATTACTATAAGCAGTCAGTAATATCCAAGGTACTTCTTGCACACTAAGCTTAGAAATCACCTGAGCTTGCCGGGCTCAGTGGCTCAGCCTGTAATCCCGAACCTTGGAAGGCTGAGGTGAGTGGATTGCCTGAGCCCGCGGGTTCGAGACCCGCCTGGGCAACTTGGCAATACCTCATCTCTACAATAAATAAAAAATCAGCCGGGCGTGGTAGTGTGCGCCAGTAATTCTGGCTACTCGGAAGGCTGAGGCAGAAGGATTGCCAGAGCCCGGCAGGTCGAGGCTACGGTGGTGGGGAGCGGCCACTGCACTCCAATCTGGGCAACAGAGTGAGACTCCAACTCAAAATAAATTAAAAAAAAGAAATCACCTGAGCTGAATAAATAATTTTCATATCAATGCTATCACTTTCATAAAATAATAGGAAAAAATGCAATTTACTGAAGCTGTTTCAAAATTTAAAACAAGAAATTTATTTCTTTCATTTTCTTTAATCAATTTACTTATTTATTTATTGTTTATTTTTAATTTTCAAAATGTGTGCTACAATGCAGTATTAGATATACAAATGTTCATTGTGCAGGCATTTTTGTTGATGAAGTGTGTCCCTCATTCCACTGACAGTTTCTCTCAAATGCCAATCCCACCTTCACCCACCACTGGCTAATTCCCTTTGCCTTTCTTATAGTATTATAATAATAATTCAAAGTTCACTTGTGAATGAGAACATATGGTACTCTGTTCTTTTTTTCTGTGATAGATCACTGAGTATTATAGACTCTAAATCCTTCCAAGTTTTTGTTAAGTTCATATGTTTGTCCTTATTTATGTCTGCAGAATATTCCATCGAAATAAGTACCGTATTTTTATTCCAGTCCAACATTGATTGACAGCATATCTGGTTCCATGTTTTTCGTATGAATAAAGCTACAGCAAACATATGTGTGCAGGTATCTTCTTGGAGAATGATTTAAGTTCCTCTGGGTATATACCCAATAGTGGCATTGCTTAGTCTTAGGGAAGGACAATTTCTAATTCTTTCATAAATTGCCACACCATTTTGCAAAAGAGCTCTCACAAGTTTGCATTCCCACTAGCATTGTAGCGGTGTTTCTTTTTCTCCACATTATAGCCAACATCTGTTGTTGTTTGTTTTATTAATGATGGACATTCTACAGGAGTTATGTGGTATATCAATTTGGGTTTGATTTGCATTTCTCTGATGGTTAGTGAGGTTGGGCACTTTTTCATACATCTGTTGGTTGCTCATATATCTTCTTTTGAGAAGTATCTATTAATGTCTTTTTAATGGGGCTGTTTGTTTTTCTTTTTGGCTATTCGTGGTCGTTTATGTTTCCATGTGAAATTCTGTATTGTCATTTGCAGGTCTAGAAGAATGATGTTGGTAATTTAATGGGTGTTAAGTTGACTCTCTAGATTGCCTTTGGTAGAATGGACAATTTAACAATGCTGTTTCTTCCTATCCATGAGCATGGAATATTTTGCCTTTATTTGTGTCTTCTTGGATTTCTTGAGCAGTAACTTGTACTTCTCATTGTAAAGTTCTTTAACTTCTCTTGTTAGGAAGATGCCGAGGTATTTCTCTTTTTTATTTTTGACCCTTGTGGATGGGATTGTGTTTTTTTATTTGGTTCTCTGCCTACATGTTGTCAGTGTATAAGAATGCAACTGTCTTTTGCATATATATTTTGTACTCTGAGACTTAGCCAAATTCCTTCATCAGTGCAAGAATTTTTGACAGATTCTTTTGGATTTTTGAGGTATAGGATCACATCCTCAGAAACAAGGCATAACTTGACTTCCTCCTTTCCTATTTGGATATCCCTGATTTTCTTCTCTTGTATAATTACCCTAGCTAGGACATCCAGCACAACTTTCAACAAGAGGAGTGAGAGTGGGCAGGATTGTCACTTTCCAATTTTCAGAGGAAATGATTTCAGTTTCTGTCAATTTAACAATATTTTAGCTTTGATTGTATCGTAGATGGCACTTACTATTTTGAGGTATGTTCCTTCTATACCTATGAGTTTGAGGGTTTTTATTAAGAAGTGATACTAGATTTTATCAAAAGCTTTTTCTCCATCTAATGAGATAGTCATGTGGTTCTTGTTTTTATTTAGGTTGATGTATTTAATTACATTTATGGTTTTCAAAAATTGAACCAGCCTGGCATTCTGAGATGAAGCTCACTTGGTCATGGTGAATGATTTTTTTGAGATGTGTTTTTTGGATCCGATTTGCTAGAATCTTGCTGAGGATGTTTACATCTATGTTCATAAGAAATATTGGCGTCTTGTAATGGTTTTTTTTTTATCATTACCCCGTTTGGGTATCACTGTGATATTAGTTTTGTAAAATGATTTGGGAAGAATTCTGTCTTTCCCAATTGCCTGGAATACTTTCAGTACGATCAGTATCAGTTCCTCCCAGTACATTGTGTAGAATTATGCTGAAAAGAAATCCGACCAAGGTCTTCTTTTAATAGGTAGTTTTCTTGTGACAGAGTGAGTTTCCTTGGTTGCTGTTGGTCTATTTAGTGTCTCAAATTCTTCTTTTTTCAACTGGTGTGGTTATATGATGTCAGAAAGTTCTCCATTTTAATTAAATTATGAAGTTTGTTTCCATATGGGTGTACACAGTAATCTCTTATAATCTTTTGATTTCTTCAAGGCCAGTTGTGATTCAATATTTTGTATTTCTGATTGCATTTATTTGGGTTTTCTCTCTGTTTCTTGGTAATCCTAGCTAAGAGTTCATCAATCTTGTTTATTCTTTCAAAGAACCAGTTTTTTTGTGTGATGACGTTTTCCATGACATTTTTGTCTTCTATATCCTGTATTTGAGCTCTTATTATGTGTTTTAGATTCTTCTGTTAAAGTTAGGGTTTTGGTGGTCTTCTCTTTCTCACTCTCTTAGGTGATTTGTTATGCTCTCAAGTTGTGATCTTTCTATTTTCTTGATAAGTGCTTGTAGAGATATACGTTACCCTTATAAAACTGATTTCCTGACATGCCAGAGGTTTTGGTGAGAAGTTTCTTCATTTTCATGTTTCCAGTAATCTTTTAATTTCTTTGATTTTAGTATTTATGTAGTAGCTGTTCAGCATTATACTATTCCGTGTCCCTGTCTTTGTGGACTTTGTGAGAATTTTGTTAGCGTTCATATTTATTTTTATTCCATTGTGGTCTGATATGGTGCATAGCAATATTTCTACCTTACTGAAGTTGTTTATGCTTGAATTAAGGCTGAGGATGCGATCAATCTTGAAGTACATTCATGTAGTGATGATTAGAATGTACACTCTGTGGCTGTTGCGTAGAATAATCTGTAGGTATCTATTAAGTCTATTTGGTTGAGAGTCAAGTTTAGGTTCTGGATTTCATTGTTGTTTTTTTTGCCTCTATTATCTACCAAGGACTATTGCTGGGATATTAGAAGTTCCCTGCTCTAATAGTGTTAGAGGTAATATCTTTTTTTTTTAGCTTACTTAGCAGCTGCTTTATAAATGCTCATGCTCCTGTGTTGGGTGCATACATATTTAGGATGATATTTCTTGCTGATGGATTGAACCATTTATCATTATGTAGTGACACATTGTATCTTTTTTAAATTTTTGATAGCTTGAAGTTTTTGCCCTATGATGTCAATATCACCACTTTTGCCTTCGTTTGTGATTCATTTGCCCGGAAACTCGTTTTTCACCCTTAAACTTTGAGTCTGTGTGTGGTCCTTGTGGTGATGTGAGTTTTCTCAATGCAGCTAATTTTTGGGTCATGGTTTCTTATCCAGTTTGCTATTTTGTGTCTTTTCAGAGGTGCATTTAGTCCCTTCACTTTCAGGGTGATTGTTAAAATGTGATTGTTTATCCCTGTCATGAGGTTCTTATGGCATTTTTTTCTTTGCCTATTTTCTTTTGGCTTTGGAGCTGATATGGGTGTGTTTTCAAGTTTGCTGTTGTGCTGTATTCTCTGTTGATTTTGTGCTCTGCTGTTCTCTTGGTAAGTGTGTGATCATTCTTTTTCCTTCTTTCGTCTGTTGTGAATACATTTTATGTGTTCCTGTAGAGGTGGTTTGGATGGTGCTTAATCTCTTAGGGATTGGCTACCATGGAAGAATTTTAATTCTCTATCACTGAAGAAGCTGAACTTCGCTGGTTATAAAATTCTTGGTTGAATTTCTTTATCTTTAAGGATTTTGAATATTGGGTTCCCATTCCCTTCTTGCTGTAGTCTTTCTGTCAATATGTCTGCTGTTATTCTGAATGGTTCTCCCTGGTAGGTAGTCTGAGTTTTCTCTCATAGTGCCTTTAAAATGTTCTGATTAGTGCCTACTTTGTTTAGGCAAATTACTATGTGTCTACAGTTTCTCTTCTCATTTGATGTCCTATAGGGGTTTTCTGCATTTCTTATGTTTCACTGCCACATCTCTGTTGAGAAGAGGAAAATTTTCCTTGATTATCTCTTGGACTACTTTTTCCAAGGTGCTCTTCATTTCCTTTCCTTCCTCTGGGATTTCAATAAGGCATAGGTTCGGCATCTAGATATAATTCCACATCTCTTTTAAGCTTAGTTCTCTATTTCTGAGTTTTCTTTCTATGTTTTTTACAGATTGGGTTAATTCTATGTTCCAGTCCTCAAGTTCTGACTTTCTTTGTTTGGCTATGTTAATTCTGCTTTCTATGCTTGTCATATTGTTATTTATTTCCTGCATAGTTTTTTATTGTCAAAATTTCTGTTACACTTTCTTTCAGTGTTGCAGCTTGTCTTTCTTGCATCTTATTCACTCCTTCCTTCCATTACCTAATCCCTGTAGTATTCTGAGGCCAGTCATTGGCAACTCTCATTGTTTGGTCTCTGGTGTCTGAATTTTTAGGATATTTATTTTTGTTACACTTGAATTTACGTGTGGTCTTCCATTGGTTTTTACTCATTTGTGACAGAACTCTTGCCCTTCTTTTAAGTGTTGGAAGCCAACATCTATAGCTACATGTTTGTAGGCCTATAAGGGCCTATCTGGAGAATTGTTTTTGACACAAGGAGATCAGTACAGCTACAATATTGGCGTATGAATAAAGACCAATGCATATACATAATAATAAAGTTTATATAGTAAGATACAAAATTCAACTATAATTAAGAGAAATTCACAGCAGAATCATGTTTTACTTTTCCCTCTTTTTTTTAAACTATTTTTTCCCTCTCAAGATATTTTTTAGCTGTTATTTCCTGATAGACTGGTTAGTCAGCCTTTGTTCTTGTTACAAAGTTTTCCCTTAGGTTAAAGTTAAACATTGTAATTGCGATAATAGTTTTGTTATGTCGCTTTAGGTCAAGCAGAACGTTCCTGGTTTTTGTATGTGCTGAAACTCTCAGCCCCCAGCTATCGTCATGGCAACGGTACAGTTCATTGTCCCAAAGTAGGGTGACAGGTTCCCAGACGCAGGTAGCTTTCACATAACAGGAAATAAGATTTAGATTTTTAAGTAGAATTACAGTTTTATTAAGTTTTATAAAATATAGAAATAAGTTTATAGTTTGGATATTAATTAAGACTAGTGATAAGGTTTATAAGAGTTCAATTAGAATAATACATAGTGTTAAGAGTTAAGTAACAAAGTATATAAGGAAATAAAGTTTAGACACAAAAAATTCATAAAAGTAGTGTTAAGATTTTAGTTTAAGGCTAAGTTTTTAGGTAATTAGTATAGGATTCTAAGACATTGCATATTATAAATCAGTAGGTTATAAGTATAATAAAATAAATTCATAGATATAGTGTAAGGTTAAATAATACTTAATGTGGTGTTTGATTATAACTTAAAAAGTTACAATAATAAGAGTATAGACATAAGTTAATAGGATAAATATAAATTGAGTGAGGATAGAAGATTAATATAAAGTTAAGGTAATAATAAATTGATAGTTTTATTGTTAGGAATCATTAGAAGTTATTAATTTTAGATTTAATGTTAATCAGAGTTTAGCTCACTGGATTGATTAGAATTTAAAATTAATCAATAAGTTTAAAACATAAAGCATAACATGAATGGGTTATGGGAAACATCTTGTGAAACTATTGATTAATTTGTGTACCTGTTACATTGTAGACAGCACGTCATACATCATGGAATTGTAATTGTGTGCATAGAACTTAAAAGTCTTGTGACAATCTTGTGAGAATGTATACGCCCCCAGCAAGTGATTGTTACACTGCTGGAGGGTATGAAAAATGATATATAAGTTGGAAGGAGTCTGAATAAAATTTGACTTCAGTCCTAAACAGACTGTTCCCAAAAAAAACTGCCTCTGAGTGGTCTCTTCTCGCCATCTGGATTCTCCATTGCGGTCCTTACCCACCCTCGGTCGGGGCTGGTCCCCGACATTTAAGGTCCATTATTCAGAATCTGTGGAAGAGGCTTTCCCTTCTGCTGTTTGCTCAGGCTACTTTTCTTCCTTGATCAGGGCTCTGATTTTGTTCTATTTTGTAACAGGACTTTGGGTGAAAAGCTTTGTTTTCTCTTGTAATCCTGAAAGTTGAATAAGTTAGGATATGGGGAGGTAGGATTCAGAAACAAATTTTAATGTTCACTGACTTTGGCGAGTTTTTCCCGACATCCACTCTCCACTGCAACTGTATATGATAATGAAATGTTTATGTGTGTACTTCCTGAGTCCAAGATACAGTGAAAGCAAGGAGGAGCACAGAGAAAAATAGATTGAAATAATAATTTTAAAATGTAATGAACCCTGAAAAATGAAATCAGAAGTCAAAGCAAAAATTAAAACACACACTGACGTACACTCACACTCCTCCAAAAATGGAATAATAGCAAGGTGGAAAAAAGCAAACAAACAAACAAACAAAAAAACCCAGGAAAACCACACACACGCGCGCACACACACACACACACACACACACACACACACAGGTCTAGCACAAAATGAGTGGAGGAAAAACAACGTTCAGAAAAAAAGCCCCAAAGGAATTCAGTTTCAAGCTTCAAGCATTTATTGACACACATGTTAAACTAAATAAATAAAATTAAGACAAGAACAATAGAGCAAAACAAACTAACAACATATATCTGAAAGCTGAACACCTGATCATTCACAAACAAATGGAAACCAAAGAAAAAACAAAAGACAGAAAAATACAAAGAAAAGAAAAGAAGAAATAAAAGGATTGAATTCAGATCAAATTCTCACATACACATAAATGTGCAAAGAAAAAACGTTTTTAAAATAGATGAACCATCAAACAAACAAGTCATTTTTTAAATTATGACGATGTGGAGTAAAATTCAGGGTCAGATATACAAATATGCTTGTTACTCTTGATGAAGTGTTCCCCCACCCCCTGGGAGTTTCCCACTACTGCCAATGTCTTTCTTATAGTATTACAATAAATGCTCAAGGTATGCTTATGTGTGAGAATGTATGGTACTCAGTTTGTTTCTGTGAGAAAGCATTCAGCATTATAGACTCTAAGTCCATCCAAGTTGCTACAAAATTCATAATTCTATTCTTCTTTATGGGTGCATAAAATTCCATTGTGTGTGTGAACCACTATTTAAAGTCCAGTTCTCTTTTAATAGATAGTGAGTCGGTTTCATGTTTTTGCTATTATGAATATTGCTGCAATAAACATGTATGTGCAGATATCTTTTCAAAGAGTGATCTGAGTTTCTACAGTCATATTTCTAGTAGAATTGCTGGGATATATGAAATGTCAATTTTTAGATTTTTTAGGAATTATCACACTGTTCTCCACAAAGTTGTACAAGTTTACACTCCCACCAACAATATAGAAGTGTTCTGTTTCCTCACATCCTTGCCAGCATCTTTGACTTTTTTTTAATTATTCATGATGATCATCATGACTGGAGTTAGGAGGATTTCAGGGTCATAAGGGAAGTCGACTTTTTGTCTTTTAGGAATAGCCAAACTGTTTTACACAGAGGTTGTACTAGTTTACAATCCCACCAACAGTATAGAACTACTCCCTTTTTCTTGCATCCTCTTCAAAATCTGTTGTTTTTTGAGTTATTGATGATGCTCATCCTGACTGGATTGGTATCTTGATGAGCTTATAATCTGCATTTCTTTTATGACTAGTGACACCGACAATTTTTTCATGTATCTGTTAGCTATTCTTTTTTTCTTTTTTGGAGAAGTGTCTATTCATATATTTTGTCCACTTTGTAATAGGGTTTTATATTTCTTTTCAGCACATTTACATTCCCTTTAGATTTCAGATGTTCAACCTTTGTCAGATTTACAGTCCCCCCCCAGGTCTGTGGGCTGTCCCCCCGCTTTCTTGATTGTTTCTTTTTTCTTTAATTTAATTTTTTTATTTTAAAATTGTGGGATACAATTCAGGGTTAGGTATAAAAATATTCACAATGCATGTACCATTGTTGATGACGTGTTCCCCCTTCCCAGACAGATTCCCATACTGCCAATCCTACCTGCCCAACCCCACCCAAATACTGGCAGTCGCCTGAACTGTCAGTCCTTTTCATGGAGTATTATAATAGTTGTTCAAGATCCATTTATGAGTGTGACATATGATACTCAGTTCTCTGTTTCTGTGAAAGATAACTCAGTATTATAGACTCTAAGTCCATCCAGGTTGCTGCAATGCTCGTGAATTTGTTCTTCTTTAAGATTGTGTAATATTCCATTGTCTATATGTATATATTTGCTTTATTTTTTTTCCTTTTAACATTGTGGGGTATAATTCAGGGTTAGGTATACAAATATGCATTGTGCAGGTCCCACTGAAGAAGAGGTGTACTTCCATTCCCAAGGAAGATTTCTGCTACTGTCAATCCCATCTTCCTTCCCCCCTCATCCCTCAGTTTCCACCTAATATCAATCCTTTTCTTATTCTATTACAGTCGTTTTTCAAGGCTCACTTATGAGTGAGAACATGTGATACATAGTTCTTTGTTTCTGAGAAAGATCATTCAGTATTAAAGTGTCTAATTCCACCCAGGTAGTTGCGAAGTTCATGATTTTATTCTTCCTTATGGCTTCCTGATATTCCATTGTGTATGTGTACCACATTTTTTATCCAGTCCTCTTTTGATGGGCAGCACAATTGGTTCCATGTTCTTGCTATTGTGAACAAGGCTGCAATAAACAGACGTATGCAGGTATCCTTTTCACAGAGAGATTTGAGTTCTTCTGGGTATATTCCCAGTAGGGGGATTTGAGTTCTTCTGGGTATATTCCCAGTAGGGCGATTGCAGGGTTATATGGAAGCTCGATTTTTAGAAGTTTTAGGAATTGCCACACTGTTTTTCACAGAAACTGTACTAGTGTCCCTTTCCCACCAATGGTGTAGAAGTGTTCCCTTTTTCCACACCCTCTCCAGCACTTATTGTTTTTTGAGTTATTGATGATGTCTATTCTTACTGGAGTTAGGTGGTGTCTCAGTGTAGTTTTAATTTGCATGTCTTTATTAACTAGTGAGGCTGTTTCTGCTGGCTGCTCATATTATTCTATTGAGAACTGTGTATTCCTATCTTTTGCCCACTTTGAGTTTTTTTTTAATACATTTCAAAACGTTTGAGTTCCTTGTAGATCCTAGATGTTAGGCCTTGTCAGACATAGAGTTGGTAAACATTTTTTCTCAGTCTGTAGAATGTCTCCCTTTCTCTTGATGGTTTCTTTGGCTTTGTTAAAGCTTGTCTGTTTGATGAGGTCCCACTTGTCTATCTTATCTCTTATGGCATGGGTACATTGAATTTTATCAGGAATTGGTTGTCAGTTCCAATTTCCATAAGATTGTCTCCTGCATGATCTAAGGTTCTTATAGTTTGAGGTTTTATATTTAGGTGTGTGAACCATTTAGAGTTGATTTTTGTGTATTGGGATAGGAAGGGATCCTGTTTCAACTTTTTGCATGTGGTCAGCCAGTTTTTCCAGGACCATTTAATGAATAGGTTATCCTGTCTCCAGCAGTTGGTGGAGGAGATTTTGTTGAAGATGAGTGGGTTGAGAAATTGGTTTTGCTCCTGGAATCTCACTTCTATTCCATTGGTCTGTATTGCTGTTCTTGTACCAATACCAGGCTGTTTGGATTATTGTAGCTTTATAATAAAGTTTAAAGTGTGGGAGTGTGATACCTCCTGCTTTTTGATTGTTTGTTTGCTCAGGACTGTTTTGGCTATTCTTGATTGTTTATGTTTCCATATGAATTGCTGTTTTGTTGTTTCTTAGTCAGAGAAGAATGCCCCTGGTAATTTGATGGGTATTGCATTAAAGCTGTAGATTGCCTTAAACAGAATGAACATCTAAACAATGTTGAAACTTCCAATCTGTGAGCATAGGATGCTTTTCTGCTTCTTTGTGTCATCTTTAGTTTCCTTAGGCAGTGTTTTGCACTTTTCACTGTACAGGTAATTCAGGTCTCTGGTTAGGAATATGCCAGTGTACTTCATTTTTTGTGTGGTTATTGTGAGTGTGATTTTGCTTTTTATTTAGGTTTCTGTTTGGACATTATTGGTATATGAAAATGTGATTGTCTTTTGCACATTTATTTTACACCCTGAGACTTTACCAAAGTCCTTTATTTTTTATCAATATTTTTTATTATGTTGCTGTGGGGTACAGTTAGCGGTTAGGTATACAATTACGTTTCATTCAGGCAGCCTGTTGATAAGAGGTGTTTCCCTGTCCCCAGACAGATGTTTGCTACTGTTAATCCCATCTCCCCCACCCAAAGTTTGCCAGTACCGTGAGTCATTTTCTTATAGTATTACATTGGATGTTCAAGGTCCATTATATGAGTGACAACATGTGATACTTGGATCTTTGTTTCTGTGAGAGGTCACTCAATATTATAGACTCTAGTTCCATCCAGGTTGCTGCGAAATTCATGATTTTGTTCTTTATTATGGCTGCATAGTATTCCATCATGTGTATGTACCACATTGTTTAAATCCAGTCCTCTTTTGATGGGCAGAATTGTTGCTTCCAGGTTCTTGCTATTGTGAACAATGTTGCGATAAATATACGTGTGCAGGTATCTTTTTTATAGAGTGATTTGAGTTCTTCAGGGTATATTCCCAGTAGGGAGATTGCGGGGTCATATGGGAGGTTGATATTTAGAGCTTTTAGGAATCGACACACTGCTTTCCACAGAGGTTGCACTAGTTTACACTCCCACCAACAGTGTAGAAATGTTCCCTTTTTGCCACACCTTCTCTAGCAGCTGTTATTTTTTGAGTTGTTGAAAATTGCCATTCTGACAGGAGTAATGTGGTATCTCAGTGTGGTTTTGATTTGCATCTCCCTGACGATTAGAGAGGTTGCACATTTCTTCATGTGTCTGTTGGCTGCTCGGATGTCTTCCTTTCTGAAGTGTCTGTTCATATCTTTTGCCCATTTTATAATGGTTTTTTGTTTGTTTGTTTTTGTTTTTTCTTTTCAGCACGTTTGAGTTCCTTGTAGATCCAGGATTAAGCCTTTGTCAGACCTGGTGCTGGCAAAGACGTTTTCTCAGTTTGTAGGCTGTCTCCCTGCACTCTTGATGATTTCTTTGGCTTTGCAGAAGCTTGTCAGTTTAATAAGGTCCCACTTGTCTATCTTCTCTTTTATGACCTGTGGATTTCAGGTTTTTTTCAGGAATTGGATGGCAGTTCCGATTTCCATGAGGGTATTTCCTTCATTTTCTAAGGTTCTTATGGTTTGAGGATTTACATTCAGGTCTCTGATCCATTTGGAGTTAACCTTTGTGCATGGGGATAAATAGGGGTTCTGTTTCAATCTTCTGCATGGTGTCAGCCAGTTTTCCCAGCACCATTTACTGAAAAGGTTCTCCTTCCCAAATTTTCGTCGTGGAGGCTTTGTCGAAGAGGAGTTGGTTGAGAAATTGAGGTTTTGCTTCTGGAATCTCAATTCTATTCCATTTATCTGTATGCCTGTTCCTGTACAAAGACCAAGCTGTTTTGATGAATGCAGCTTTATAATAAAGTTTGAAGTCTGGTAATGTGATACCACCTGCCTTTTTTTTTTTTTGGCTGAGAATTGTTCTGGCTATTCTTGAACGTTTCTGTTTCCATATGAATTCCTGTGTTGTTTTTTCTAGGTGTGAGAAGAATGATGCTGGTAATTTGATGAGTATTGCATTGAATTTGTAGATTGCCTTAGGTAAGATGGACATCTTCACAATTTTGATTCTTCCGATTCATGAGCATGGGATATCTTTCCACTTTTTTGAGTCATCTTTGATTTCTTTGAGCAGTGTTTTATAGTTTTCATTGTAAAGGTCTTTCATGTCTCTGGTTAAGAAGATGCCAAGGTATTTCCTTAGTTTGTGGCTATTGTGAATGGAATTGTGTTTCTTATTTGGGTTTCTGCTTGTTTATTAATGGTGTAGAGAAATGCAATTGTCTTCTATACATTTATTTTGTATCCTGAGACTTTGCCAAAGGCATTTATCAGTGTAAGGAGGTTTTTGACAGATTCCCTTGGGTTTTCAAGGTACATAATCATATCATCTGCAAAGGGAAATAACTTGACTTCCTCTTTTCCTATTTGGATACCCCTGATTGCCTTCTCTTCTCTGATTGCTTGAGCCAGGACTTCCAATACTATGTTGAACAGGAGGAGTGAGAGTGGGCATCCTTGTCTTGTTCCAGTTTTCAGGGGAAATGGTTCCAATTTTTGTCCATTTAGGAGTATGCTGCCTGTGGGTTTCTCATAGATGGCTTTTATTATTTTGAGGTATGTTCCCCATATACCTAGATGTTCAAGGGTTTTTATCAAGAAGGGGTGCTGGATTTTATCAAAAGCTATTTCTGCATCTAATGATATAATCACATTGTTTTTGTTTTGACATGTGTTGATGTTTAATTACGTTTATGGTTTTACTAATGTTGAACCAGGCTTGCATCCCAGGAATGAAGCCTACTTGGTCATGATGGATGATTTTTGAGATGTATTGCTGAATCTGGTTTGCTAGGATCTTGTTGATAATTTTAGCATCTACGTTCATCAAAGATATTGGCATGTAGTTCGCTTTCTTTGTTGGATCTTTGCCTGGCTTGGGTTGATGTTGGCTTCATAAAATGATTTGGGAGGCGTTCCATCGTTTTCAATTGCCTGGAATACCTTCAGTAGGATTGGTATCAGCTCCTCCTTAAGTGGAGGAGCGGATAAGTCTTGTAGAATTCTGCTGGAAAGCCATCTGGACCAGGGCTTTTTTTGTAGGTAGTTTTCTTATTACATAGTCGACTTCCTTGATTGTTATTGGTCTATTTAGGGTCTCAATTTCTTCTTGTTCCAACGTAGGTAGGTTATGTGATGTCAGAAAGTCCTCCATTTCCTTAAGGTTTTCAAGTTTCTTTACATACAAATGTACGTAGTAGTCTCTAATGATCTTTTGTATTTCTTCAGGGTCTGATGTGACTTCATCTTTTATGTTTCTGATTGTGCTTATTTGGTTTTCTTCTCGTTTTTTTCTTGGTCAGCCTAGCTAGGAGACAATTGATCTTATTTATCCTTTTGAAGGACCAGCTTTTTGTTTCATTAATTTTCTTGTATTATCTTTTGTCTTCTATGTCCTGGATTTGGGCTTTTATTTTGGTGATCTGGATTCTTCTGTTGAAATTTGGGTTTTTGTCGTCTTGCTTTTCCAGCTTCCTTAGGTGGATTGTAAGGCTGTTAATTTGTGCTCCTTCACTTTTCTTCATGTGAGTTTGTAGGGATATAAATTCCCCTCTTACTACAGCTTTCAAGGTGTCCCAGCGATTTTGGTAAGATGTTTCTTTATTTTCATTTGTTTCCAGGTATCTTTTGATCTCTGTTTTGATTTCATCATTGACCCAGGAGTTCTTTACCATCATGCTGTTTAGTATCCATGTCTTTGTGGGTTTTGGGGGGACTTTGTTGATGTCAATATTTATTTTTATTCCACTGTGGTCCGAGAAGGTGCCTGGTAGACTTTCAGTCCTTTTAAATTTGCTTATGCTTGATTTATGTCCAATTATGTGGTTGATCTTAGAATATGTTCCATGCAGTGATGAGTCGAATGTGTATCCTGTGATCTTTGGATGGAGTGTTCCGTAGGTATCAATTAAGTTCATGTGGTCCAGAGTCTCATTGAGGTTCCAGATGTCCTTGCTGATTTTTTTTCCTGATGATCTGTCTAGGGTTGTTTGTGGGGTATTAAAGTCCCCATTTTTGATGGTGTTAGAGTCAATATTTTTTTAGTTTTCCTAGAAGTTGCTTTATGAAAGTTGGCGTGCCTATGTTGGGTGCGTATATGTTTAGGATAGATATTTCTTGTTGATGGAGTGAGCCTTTTATCATTTTGTATTTGCCCTCTGTATCTTTTAAAATTTTTAATAGCTTAAATGGTATTTTGTCTGAAATTAGGATTGGGACTCCTCCTTTCTTTTGTGTTCCATATTTCTGAAAATTTTTTTCCCATCCTCTTACTTTGAGTCTGTGTATGTCCTTTCTAGTGAGATGGATCTCTTGAAGGAAGTATATTGTTGTCTGGTGATATTTTATCTATTTTTCCATTCTATGTCTTTTCAGTGGTGCGTTTATTCCATTCCCATTCAGGCTAATTATTGAAATGTGAGAGTTCATTCCTATCATAGAGTTCTCATAGAGTTATTGTTCTTCCACTTGGTTTATTTTTGTCTTTCTTTTGGTTTTGGGGTTGGTTCATGTATATTTTATTCATTTCACTCTACTCTTGTGAAGAACGTTACTCTTTTTTCCTTTTCTTCTGTGTTTAGCACCTTCTTAAGAGGTTCATGTAGGGACGGTTTTGTAGTAGCATAAGTTCTTAGGGATTGGATATCTGGGAATGATTTTAATTCTCCCTCACTGTTGAAGCTTAGCTTGGCCAGGTAGGTTATTCTTGTTTGAAATTGTTTATATTTTAGGACTTTGAAGATAGGGCCTCAAGCTTTCCTTGCCTGCAGGGTTTCTGTAGATAAATCAGCTGCTATTCTAATTGGTCTTCCATGGTAGGTGATCTGGCCTTTTTCTCTTGCTGCCTTTAGGATTTTTTCTTTTATGGCTACTTTGTTTCTGTGAATTATTATATGTCTAGGAGTTGGTCTTCTCATTTGTTGTCTTGCAGGGGTTCTCTGAATCTCTTGTGTTTGAATTTTTGCATCACTGATTAGATAAGGGAAGTTTTCTTGAATGATCTCATGGAAAGTTTGTTCCAATGTGGTCTCTGTTTCTCTTTCTGCTTCAGGGAGTCTGATTGCTCTTAGGTTAGGTCTCTTGAGGTAATCGCTCATCTCTTGAAGGTTTTGTTCTGTCTTTTTGAGCTTATTTTCTGTGTTATTAAGAGTTTGGGTTATTTCCATATTTTGGTCCTCAAGCTCTGAGATTCTTTCTTCTGCTTGGGTAATTTTGCTTTCCATGCTTATCAGTTTGTTATTTATTTCATTCACAGTATTCTTTATTACTGTTATCTCAGATATCAGCTCCTTCCTAGTTTCCTCTTGTGTCACCTCAGTTTTTTTTTAATCTCTCCATTATTGTCTTGATATATACATTTGTAGTTTGAGACACTTCATTCTGGGGCTCCTCATTGCTTGCATTCTGAAGTCAGTTTTTTCAGTGTCTGCCCTCCCAGGGGTCTGGGAGAGACCCATACTCTTCTTATGGTTTTTCTTCATTTGTGTATATTTTTCACTCTCTCCCTCTTTCCCTCCCTTTCTTCAATTCTGTTTTTGAGTGTAGGTGGGGTTGCTTTTATTTATCTTCTGCAATATCCTGTTCTTCCTTATGAGGGTCTCCTGGCTTTGTTCACTTTTAAGGTTGAAGCATAGGCTACAATCTGTCCTTTTTGCAGGTTTGAGGTTTAATTGAGAGGGAAGCTGTGTTTCAGATTGCTGATTCTAGCATCCACGTACAGGTGTATGAGCACACTGGAACCTATTTCCCTCTGCCTTACAATCTGTCCATTCAGCAGTATTTAGTCTTGGTCTCTAGATTAAAAATGGCGGTATAAAAGAGGAAATTAATGGAGAATGGGGGGGTCAATAAGGAGTTAGAAAGAGAGAAGAGTGAGAGGGAAAACAGATATACATACCAACTATTAGGTGAGAAAGAGACACAAGGCCTGGGAGAAGT
This sequence comes from Cephalopachus bancanus, assembly GCA_027257055.1. Classification (NCBI taxonomy): domain Eukaryota; kingdom Metazoa; phylum Chordata; class Mammalia; order Primates; family Tarsiidae; genus Cephalopachus; species Cephalopachus bancanus. Next base: position 133,426 of record JAPVLO010001506.1, on the reverse strand, counting down.
GAAGAAAGACACGAAAGAAAGGTTCCCTAAAGAGTCCCAATTTTTCTATTTGAATAATCCTACACAGAGACAGGCCAATAAAATCAAGAAACAGTGTAAGTCAGAAGGCAAACAACAAGCGTGATCAAAACCAACAGTTACAATGATAAAATCATAAGTCAAAATAAGCGATCAGACTAAAGTCACTTCTCTGATTTCCGATTCCGGCCGCTCCCCTTTGTTTTTCACTTGCAGCGTAAGGGTGGGGCTTTGTCTCCTGTTTCACACTGTTGCCTTAGTAACTCAGGTAAAGTTTGTTGATAGGTGGGCAGGGCAATGGAAGTCTCTGCCTGGAGAATAGTGAGGCAGTTTATGCACGTCTGTTTTTCTCCACTTGTCTGGGTTCCCCAGCTTGGGGTCTGGAGTTGAGTGCCTCAGTCAGGGTGGGCCCAGAGTTCCAGAGCTCCAAAGCTCCAAAGGGCAGGCGTTGAGCAGTGAGAGTGGCCCTGGACACCCCACAGGATACTTCAGCCAGGAATTGGATCAGTGTCTCTGAGGGGAAGGTGCCCAGAGCCTCTCTGAGTGACTTGTGGCTTGATGCCATGTGCCAGGCTGGAGACCAGGTAGCCAGGGAGGGATCTGGGTGGGGGCTGGGACCCGAGACTCCCACGCACGCAGTGGAACAGCAGCAGCAGGGGGCTGCAATATCTGGCCTTCCGTGGGACTGAAGGTACCCGGGCCTCACCCCAGCACAGCTGGTGGTGGGCTGGGGGATGGGGAAAGAGAAGTAAGAGTATTTTTGGGAATTCACGTTCGGAGAATCTCACACATTCACCTATACTGTCGCCATCTTGTTCCCATCTCCTCCAAAGTCCTTTATTAATTCAAGGATGTTTTTGACAGATTCTCTTGGGTTTTTGAGGTATGGAATCATATCATCTGCAAAGAGGGATAACTTGATTTCCTCTTTTTCTATTTGGATAATCCTTATCGCCTTCTCTTCTCCGATTGCTCTAGCTACAACTTCCAAAAGTTTGTTGAACGGGAGGTGTGAGAATGAGCATACTTGTCTTGTTCCAGTATTTGGGAGAAATGGTCCCAATTTCTGTCTGTTTAGCAGTATGCTGGCAGTGGTTTTCTCGTACATGGCTGTTACTATTTTGAGGTATGTCCCATCTATTCCTAGGTTTTCGAGGGTTTTTATAAGGAATCGGTGCTGGATTCTATCAAAATATTTTTCTGTATCTAATTATATAATCGTGTGGTTTTTCTAATTACATCTGTTGATGTATTTAATTATGTTTTTGCTCTTATGAATGTTGAAAACACCTTGCATCACATGGATGAGGCCCTGCATGTGGTGGATAATTTTTGAGCTAAATTGTTGAATCTGGCTTACTGTGTTCTTTTTGAGAGTTTTGGCATCTATATTTATCAAGAATATTGGGTGTAGGCCTCTTTATTTGTTGGGTCTTTTACTGTCTTGCATATCAATGTGATGTATGCTTCATAAAATGATTTGGGGGAGTTGCACCATTCTCAATCACCTGGTATACTTTCAATGTGATTGGTATCAGTTCCTCTAGTATGTTTTGTACAATTCTGTTGAAAAGTCAGCTGATCCAAGTTATTTTTCTACAGGTAGTTTTCTTATGACATAGTCAATTTCCCGAATTGTTTTTGAACAACTTATGGTCTTGATTTCTTCTTGTTTCAACCTGGGGAGGTTGTACAATGTCAAAAAGTCCTCCATTTCCTTTACGTTTTCAAGTTTGTTTCCACAAAGTGTATATAATAGTCTTTGCTCATATTTTGTATTTGTTCATGGTCAATTGTGACTTCAGTTTTTGTAATTCTGATTGGGTTAATTTGGGATTTTCCTCATCAATCTTGTTTACCCTTTGAGAGACCGAGCTTTATGTTTCATTGATTTTCTTGTATTATCTTTTTGACTTCTATTTCCCAGATTTGGGATTTTATATTGGTCATCTGGATTCTTCTGCTGAAGTTAAGATTTTGGTTGTATTGTTTTTCTACTTTCCTTGGGTAACTTGTGATCTTTCCATTTTTTTCATGTGTTTTTGTGGAGATAAGAATTCCCCTCTGACTACTGCTTTCATGGCATCCCACAACATTTGGTAAGATGATTCTTCATGGTCTCTTGTTTCCAGGTAACTGTTATCACTGTTTTGTGTTCCATGTTGACACAAGAGTTGCTTAGCATCATGCTATTTAATGTCCTTGTCTTTGTGGGGGTTTGGGAAACTTTTTTGGTGTTGATATTTATTATTCCACAGAGATCTGAGAAGGTGCATGGCAAAATTTCAATTTTATAAATTTTGTTTATGTGTTATTTATGACCAAATATGTGGTCAATCTTGGAGTATATTCCATGTGGTGATGAGTGGAATGTATATTATCCACTCGTTGGATGGGGTGTTCGTTAGGTATCAATTAAGACCATTAGTTCATGGGTTACACTGAGATTCCATATCTCCTTGCTGATTTTGTGTCTTGATGATCTGTCTAGGGTTGTGAGTGGTATATTAAGGTCCCCAGCTGTGATAATGTTAGAGTCAATCTCATTTGAAGTTTGTCAAGATGATGCTATATGAAAGTTGGTGCTCCTATTTTGGGTGCATACATGTTGAGGATGCATATTGCTTGTTTATGGAAAGAATCTTTTATCATTATACAGTGACCTTCTGTATCAATTTTATGTTTTTATAGCTTAAAGAGTATTATGTCTGAAACTACGGTTGCATCTTCTGCTTTCTTTTGTGTTCTCTTCACTTGAAATTTTGCTTCCCATCTTTTACTATGGGTCTGTGAGTGTCCTTTCTGGTAAGATGAGTCTCGTGGAGAAAATATATGGTTGCCCCATGATATTGTAACCATTTTGCCATTCTATGTCTTTTCAGTGGTGCATTTAGTTCATTCACATTCAGGCTAATTATTGAGAGTTTATACATGTCATAATGTTCTTATAGAGTTATTGTTGCTCCTATTAGTGTGTTGCCTTTCTTTTTGTTGTTGGTTTGATTCATGAGTGTTTTCAATCTTTTCCCTGCACTCTTGTGAAGAACTTTGTCACTCCTTTTTCCATTTATTCCGTATTTAGTAGTTTCTTAATTGTTTCTTACAAGCAGATGTAGAAGGAGCATAATTTCTTAGGGATGGATATCTGGGAAAGAGTTTAAATCTCGCCCACTGATGAAGCTTAGATTAGCTGGGTAGGTTATTCTTGGTTGAAATTGTTTATGTTTGAGAACTTTGAAGATTGGGCTCCAATAAAACACTGAACATTAAATGGAAACTGCATTGTGCTTACCGACCACAAAACTCTGGACAGGTAGAACGCATGAACCGGACTTTATTGTTTTTTTTTTTTTTTTTTTGAGTTGAGTTCGAGTATCACTCTCTTTCCCAGACTGGAGTGCAGTGGCTGCTCCCAGCCACCACAGCTTCGACCCGCTGGGCTCCGATGATCCTTCTGCCTCAGCCTTCCAAGTAACTGGAACTACAGGTGTGCGTGACCACGCCCGGCTAATTTTTTGATTTATTGTAGAGATGAGGTTTCGCCACGTTGCCCAGGTGGCTCTCGAACCCACAGGCTCAGTCAATCCTCTCACCTCAGCCTCCCAAAGGAGCATATACAGGCTGAGCAACCAAGCCCAGCTTCAACCAGACTTTAAAAAATACTTTATCTAAATTAATAATATAAACCAGTGAAAAACGGGTAACTCTATTACCCCTCGCTGTCCTTTGAGCTAGATGTACTCCAAATAAGGCTGGGTTTACTCCCTATGAAATCATGATTGGAATACCCCCTCCTCTGTTACTCCACTTACGGGATCCTCTTCTTGAAGGATTTACTAATCTCTGTTAAAGTATCTCAAGTCTTTACAGTGGGGAGTGTAGAACTTTGTCCACACCAACGTTCAGGTTGTACAGTCAACTCCAACTTCCACACTGTGTCATCTGTTCCAGTCTGGACATCTGGTCTATCAGGAAGTTATTGAAAGAAGGACTGAGTCTCTCCTGGAAAGGACCATATGATGTTATCCTCACCACCACATGTCACTCAAGGTTAGTGGGTGGGTATGACTAGTGTGCTTTTTAACTATTTGAAGGCAAACCCTCAATCATTAACCTATACCTATAGGATCCTTAACTGAGGTACAGGAATCTGTGCTGACTTTGATCCACAAGCACCTCCTGAACTAACTCCAAAGTCTTTAAGATTAAGCTTTCCAGTCCAGAAACCCCCTAGTTTGCTTCCTATGTTAACTCACATGCACTGCTTGCTTAATAACAGTTGGCTTCAATTAGCATCAGATTGTTGGCTTTGTTTAAAATCAAAACCTCAATATTACATGGGAATAGGAGTTGAAAATCTTATCCCAAGCAATGCAGTTAAAACAACTTGTATTCTAAAAACTGTTCATGTCACTATTGGAGACGTAACTGGAAAAGCCTCTTGTTTAATAACTGCAAGTTTCAATTTAACAGGTTATCCATTTTCTGAAATTTGCAATCTGTCTCTTACTGAGATCATAACTCATTTCCAAGCTTATACTGCACCTGCCAATACGTGGTTTGTTGGTTCATTAGTATTAACTACTTGTGTTACTGCTGAAATATTAAACAATAAGCCTGGTTTTATGTATTACTGTTCATGTACTTCCTCAGTTATATGTCTACAGTGACCCCAAGAGTGCTCTTTTAATTTCAAACCCTGGAACCCAACAAAGGTGTGCCGCTCCTCTGTTAGTCCTCACTTTAGTCGAATTAAGTGTGGCTGGGACAGCTGTACTTAGCACTGTTGCCTCAGTATACGGAGAAAGAGTACTAACCAGCTTAACTCAAAACATAAATGATGACCTAGAATATATACAGTCACCAATAGAACAACTCCACAACCGGGTGAATTCTTCAGCTGAGGTCATCCTCCAAAATTGGAAAGGTCTTGACATTGCTCATGTCTCAGGGAGGGCTTAGGGCTGCTCTCAGAGAAACTGGTGGTTTTCATGCCAATACATCAGGAATCATCTAAGAAACTCTCCAAAATGTCTGGGAAAACATACACCAGCAGCGATAAAAACTAAATGATAATAACCCCTGTTTATTTTGAACCTATGGCTGACTACCTTACTTACTAGTCTAGCAGGACCTGTCATAATTATCTTCCTTGGTCTACTCATTGAACCTTGTATTTTAAACAGTTTTGTTAACTTTGTCTAGAAACAAATCAATCCAGTAAAAATTCTATATTCCAGAACCTCTTATAATTCCCTTCCTTTAACTGAGGAGTCAACGAATTGACTCACACACAACAAAAAGAGGGGAATAAAATTATCTAAGTCAGTTAATAAAATCAAATTGCTAGCAAAGTAATAATATTTACCAGCGTACTCCATTTGTTTTAAAACTTTCATCTTAGTTACCTGCTGGACCTAAGATTCAATGCTACGTGTAATGACAGTAATGTTCCAATCACCACAGACTCCCAGCTTTGTCCCCTTTGGGCAGACTATGCTGACCATTGACTGCTGACTGTTACAGATTTGCTTCGCCATAGCTTCCATGTGATTGTATGTTTTGTTAACTGAAATCAAATGTTACACTTTGACATTTTCATAGTTTGTTCTTATATTCTGTTAGTGACTTAACCAAGGTAACTCCATTGTATAATGGTTCTTTTTCCTTGTCTCTATGTAACTACTTTAAATTATATCTTAATTGCAAAACTCCAGGGATTTCTGGGCACTGTTTATACCTACCTGACATGAAATTAATCAAATCTCCCTAACAATTGAACCTCCATTTTGGTTTTCATTTCATTAGTTGATAGTTGCTATGGTCACTAAGTTGCTACATAGCCAATGTTGCAAATTTTGCATATAAAAGCTTGTCACCAACTGCACCAATTGGCCAAGAGATTTTCTGATGTTTCCCTATTCTTGACCTGTGCATTTAATGAATTCATAATTAATTAAACTCAACTTGCTGGTTTAGCTTCTTCTTGCTTACTCAATCATAACACAGACACACCCTGTTTGTCATTGTGTTTTGTCTGTCAGTTTGTTGTCTGTTTAATATTTGTTGTGTTCTCACAGAATTCACAACTTGTCAGTCCTCTGAACTATATGTTAAAAAATTTCTCTGTTGCATTTGCTGAGGACTATAGTGATTGCCTTTCAAGAGGCAGTCTCCCTGTAAAATAAACTGGCCTGTGTTTAATGTTAATTAGCCCTCTATGGTGTCTTTAAATGTTCATGTTACACAGTCAGTTTGAAAGTTCATTACAGGTACCTGATCAGTTTTCCTATATGGACCAGTGGTTAAATTTATGCTGAAACCTCCCCTTCATGATTAAAGTTATGTTCTCATAAAACACAGGACCTTCCCACAAACCACACTATACAGACACAGAGCTTCTAACTTGAAAGTAACATGGTACTATATACAAAGGCTGTTGGTTAACTTTTCAGGGAAACTTGTTTTATCTGTTTCTCAAGAGAATAAAGTCTTGCCAAAATTAGCTGTTCTTCGAGCAACCATAGATTTTACCCTCCCTGGTAAAATCAATCATGTACACTCATTGATCCAACTTCAATGATTGCCACCAGCTCTGTTTAACTCTATTTACTTCTGAAAAGCCAGGACACATTAGAGCTTAGGTTTATAAGTCTGTCCTAGACTCAGTGGCTGGTACAGATGAAATAAGTGAGGAAATTTAAAAGGAGGTTTTTCCTTGCTCTCACCGGGATTGGCACCCTAACACTTCAGCAGGGTCTAGAACATTAAAAACATATAAATAGATTCTATTAGCTGGCTAGAAAGGAGCAGCCTGAAAACGTGCTACCCTTCCCATAGCTACAGAGATTATTCAGGGTCCCAAGGAGTCACTGGGGGTGTTTCTTGAATGTTTTTAGGAGACATTCCGTACCTATACCCCTTTTCACCTCTCAGCACCAGCGAATGTTTGGGCTATCAATTTGGCTTTTGTGCCTCAGGTGGCTACTTACATCTGGTGGAAATCGCAGAGAGGATTTTGCAGGAATAAACATTTCTCAACTGCTTGAGGTAGCTCAGAAAGTTTTCAATAACTGAAATCCTGAGAAAAAGAAACAGGAAGACAAGAAAATGGACACAGCAACAAAATGGCAGACAATAGTATTAGTTGATGCCATCCAGGTCTCCCAAACTGGCTCAAGGTCAGCATGTAAAACAAAGACAGAAACTAAAAAGGGACAAAAGAAAACTGGATGCATCCACCAGCCAAGAATCAATGTGCATATTGTAAATAACTGGGTCATTGGGTAAAAAATTGCCCACACCTCCCAACGACAGAAAACTCAAAGAGAGTTCTGCTCCGGCTCTCTACTGGTAAAACTGAAAATGACTCAGACTGAGGAAGTCAAGGCTCCTTTTCCTTAGGCTCTCGAGAGCCCATGGTAACCACCACTATCGGTGGCCACCCAGTCCAACTGCTATTGGTCACTGGGCAGAAATGTCAGTACTAAGTCACCATTAGGACCCATGTGCAAGAAACAAATTTCTACTCAAGGGGCAACATGGGAAATAACAAACTGCAAGTTCACCTCCATCTGGATGGTTAATTTAGGTTAGAAATAGGTCACCCACAACTTTATAATAGTCCCTGACTGCCCATACCCTCTCAAGGGCTGAGATTTGCTCTGAAAATTAAGGGCAATTATTATTTTTTCACCTGATGAAACTAAAATGTATATTCCTACTGACGCTGCTTACCAAGTGCCAGTAACTCTTCCACTTTCTGAATAATACCTCTTATATTCTTCTGATTCTCCCACTGAAAATGTCTCATCAGATTTGCTTTGCTTTTACAGTTACAGCAGGAGTTTGTGTAAGTATGTGCAAAGGCCAATGTGCCAGAATTGGCAAAGCATCACTCTCTGGTTATGCCAACTTATTTTTTCCTTTGAATAGACAGATCCTGACTCAGCAATAACCAATCATATAACTTGCACCCAGTTGCCACACGTGTTCAAAAGCTCCCCAACACTTTTTGGGGAAGGTTTACAACAGGATTTATCAGAGTTCTATGTCTTACACCCTGAATGTACTATACTCCAGGATGTAGGTAATCTCTGGGTTGTGGATGCAAACTTAATTACTTGTTTAAAAGATACCAAGTCTCTGTTATAGCTCCTCCAAAACTTGGACTACCTACCATGTGTCAGCAAAAAAGGCACAGCTCTGCTCCACCGAAGCTTCCTACCTGGGGTACTGGCTAAGAAAATGTAGGTGAGCCCTAACCTCCACTCAGAAAGAAGCCATTCTTTAGTTTCTCATGCCAACAACAAAGATACAGGTATGGGAATTCTTGAGGGTGGCATGGAATTGCTGGATGTGGATCCGAGGATTCTCTGAAAGTGCCAAAACCTTGTATATGGTCAGTGCAGGAGATCATTCCTTAAAATGGACTACTGCCAACGAACAGGCATTCCAGCAGTTAAAAATTGCTATTACCCAATCCCCAGCTTTATCCCAGCCAGATACCAGCAACTCCTTCCACTTGTTCATTCACAAACAATGAGAAATAGCAAAAGGGGTTCTCACTCAGACCTTAAAACGCTGGAAGATATTGATGTCTAACTTGCCAAAAAGTCTGGATCCAGTGGCCTCTGGCTGGCCCTCTTGTATCCAGGACTTTGCTGCCAGAGTCATACTAGTTAAGAAAGCAGATAAATTGACTTTCAGGGAAACTCTGCTCCAGGGAGCATCTGTCCATTAAATGTCAAACTCATGCATCACCGGGTATCAAAGCCTCCTACTTGACCAACCTAGGCTAACTTTCTCTTCTTTTTTTTTTTTGTTTGTTGTTTTTTGAGTTGGAGTCTCACTCGGTCGCCCAGACTGGAGTGCAGCGGCCGCTCCCGGCCACCGCAGCCTCGCCTGTTGGGCTCTGGCGATCCTTCCGCCTCAGCCTTCCAAGTAGCCGGAATTACAGGCATGCGCTACCACGCCCGGCTGATTTTTTGATTTATTGTAGAGATGAGGTCTCGCTGCCCAGGCGGGTCTCGAACCTGCGGGCTCAGGCAATCCACTCACCTCAGCCTCCCAAAGGCACGGGATTACAGGCTGAGCCACTGAGCCCGGCTTAACTTTCTCTTCTAATCAGTGCCTCAATTCAGTCACCCTGCTGCCTGATGATAATCCGGAAATGCCATTCCATACCTCTCTCAGGCCAGCCAGCTTGGTCTTTTGGACACTCCCTTAAGCCAGGTTGATGCTGACCTGTTCACCGTTGGTAGCAGCCTGGAAATAAAGAAAGCCCACAAGGCTGAGGCAGCTTTAATGACAGCTCAGGATGTAATCTTGTCAAAGTCATTGCCTCAAGGTTCCTCAGCACAAAAGACTGAGTTAATTGTTTCAACCCGGACCCTGAGTTGGATAACAGGAGAGCAGATAAATGTCTTCACCGACAGCTGGTATGCCTTTGCTACACTTCATGTGCATGCCATGATCTACGAGGAATGAGGTCTTCTTACTGCGGCAAGTAAGAATATAAAAACAAGGAAGAAATATTAGCCCTCCTAGAGCCTATATGTCTCCCTAAAGAGGTAGCTATCATTCCTTGCAGGGGACACCAAAGTTAGACACCCCAGAAACAACTGGAAATCGCCTGGTGGACCAGGCAGCTCAAGAGGCAGCAGACCTGCCAGCTGAACTCCTGACTATCGTGTTACCTCAAACTTTTCTAGTTCTTTCTCTCCCCAAACAGCCTACATATACCTAAGAGGAGGAGGAACAGGCAGACCTAGCAGGAGTTTATAGAACTGCACTGGATGGTGTATCAAGAACTCCAAAATTATTTGACCTGAAGCCCTTGGACACACCTTGGTAAAAAAACAAAATCTAAATTCTACCACCTCTTTAAAAAAACACCAAAATGACTAAATTTTTAAACTTTTTTTTATCATATTAATGACTTAAAAAACATAGCTGCAAGGGCAGACGACATGTGCCCTGCCTGTGTCCAAGTCAATGCAAAGCAAGGGCCCAAATCTCTGAACGGCATCAGGACCTGAGGATTAAGTCCCAGAAAAAAACAGGAAGTACATTTCAGTGAAATAATACGTCCCCATGTGGGTGTGGCTATTTACTGGTGTTTATTAGTACATTTTGTGGATGGGTAAAAGACTTTACCACCAAAAAATGAAACTGCACTTACATTTACAAGGTTTTTGTTAAATGAAATTCTTTCTAGTGAAATATCTGTAAAACTTAAAATAGCCTGTAATAGCTTGCTTGATATAAGCAACTGCATTTTTGGTAAAATCCTCCATCTTAGCTGTTTTCTACCCAGATATAGCCTGCTCTTCCCTCGTGTGACTAAAATGAGATCCTTGTACTCACAGACCCACATTCCTGTTTCCCACAAACTGTTTCTCCTGACCACTTGGAAACGCCCTAGCCACAAGTTCCATGTAATTTTATGCTTTGTTAACTGAACTCAAATATTACACCTTGCATAACTCTGTTGTTACATTCTCATATTATAAACCTATATCCTGTTAGTGACCTAACCAAGGTAACTCCATTGTATAGCTGTCCTTCCACCTCGTCTCTCTGTAACTATTCTAATTGTTTCAGGTACTCTGTGCCTGGGACATAGAGTAAATAAAAACTCCCTAACTATGAAAAGTTCAAATTTGGTTACTAAGTTGCTAGTTTATGGTTGCTAAGTTTCTATATATACTTGTGGTGTTTACCTTCATAATCTCAGCGCCTGCTTCACTTGGGGGCAAGATCCTTTTAGGACAATTGTCCTCTCTCGGTAATCAGCATAAATAAAGAACTCTTAATTATATTCTTTGCACTCCAGTCATAACACTAGGTTTAGGCTCCCCCTCTCTATTGGCTCTGATAATAGTCCTGCTTTCACCTCGTCCATAGGGCAGTTGGTTAGTAAAGCAGTAAACATTAATTGAAAATTGCACTGTGCTTAACGACCACAGAGCTCTGGACAGTTAGAACACATGAACCGGACTCTGAAATCTACTTTAATCAAATTAATAACAGAGACTGGTAAAAAAGTGGTAAGCCTTTTGCCTTTAGCTCTTCTTCAGATACAATGCACTCCATATAAGCCTGAGTTTGCACCATATAAAATCATATTTGGAAGACCCCCTTCACTGGGGACACAGTTGCGAGATACTAAAAAAATAAATAAATAACAAATCAATCTCTGTTTAAGTATCTCCAGCTCCTCCAGTTGATGCAAACCACTGCCCACTCTGTCTTCCATGTCTTGTCACCTGTTCCAGCCTGGAGATGTGGTTTTTGCTGAGAAATTCCAGAGAGACAGAATACCACCTGCCTGGAAGCGACCTTGTGATGTCATCACTCTACTATAATGGCACTCAAAGTTGATGGGACGCTGCCCTAAATTCACCACACATGAGTCAAGAGAACCACAGAAAATGACATAACTCCACCACTTCACTGCACAGATTGTGCTGCAGTGGCCAGGAATCCTAAATATCCACTCCCTTAACCAGCAACACAAAAAAAATCTTTCAAAAAGGCTAAAAATTTGATGATGCTTTGCCCTGCTCAGTGGACTGAAACGCAACAAAAAAAGCCTCTAAAGACCCTCTTATCCTCCTTATTCTTGGTTTGCTTATAGATCCCTATATATTCAACTGGCTCTTTCATTTTGTCATACAACAAATCCGTTCTGTAAATCTTATATACATAAGACCCATACAATCATATACCTATGACTGAAGAGTCAACGCATTAAACCATGACAACTAAAAGGGGATTGAAATATCTAAAATGGTTGCCATAACTTGTTTGACATAGGTAACTCCATTTTGTTAAAATCCTTTATGTTGACTGCTTGTGTGACCTAAAAACGACACCCAAATGTGTACGTGTGATTGTTGTAACAGTCCCATGTTTAGACACCCACAGCCTTGTTACCCTGAGCTGTTCACACTGACCATTTAGAAATTCCCTAGCTACTAGTTCTGTGTGATTGTATGCTTTGTTAACTAAAATCAGATGTTGAGCCAAGAGATTGTTCCTTTCAAAATTCCCCCTGCCACATCCCCATATTTTATTGCAATATTTTGTTCCCTTTTTAAAATTCCTTGTTCCCTCAGCACCCTGCTGTGTAGCCTACTTTCAGGTTTTGCCTTTACAGCTTTCTTGCTTGTTTCACTCAGGGTCTAGTGCTTTCTTGTAATGAGCCTACTCTTGACTACAAACTATTAAGGACTCAAAATTCCAATCCATTGTGCTGGCAATTCTTTCTCATAGTTCATCTATAATGTGGATAGGAACCTTTAGAATAAATCAAAATGTTCTCGACCCTCGGTGGACATCAGTTGACAATCAATACTGAATGCTTGCGTGGTTATGTATTTTTTAAAAAAAATCAGTGAAGGCTGCATTACTATGATATGCAGGTTGGAAATTTCCCAGTCATTCAAGGAAGTATATAGAAGTGACTTTCAATAGATCTATAGAAGTCACCTAAATTCCATGAAATATTGCATATTCTGCCTGTGTTATATTGTTATGAATAATAAATAAAAAGCTCTGAATATATCCTGACTATTAATGTGTTACAAAGTGTGAGGAAGCTATACAGTCAAGAGCATGAATAAATAAAGTAAGAGGACGTATATAAAGAAGAATTAGAGATTGAACAAAAGGAAGTAAAAGCAACCCCTCTACTCCTGAATAACAGATTAAAGAAGATGGTGAGGTGGAGAGAAGGAAAAAGTAAGGAGGGAAAAGCCGCACAAAAGAAGAAAAAAACAAAAGAAGAATATTGGTCTAACACAGACTCTAGGAAAGTCAGACACTGAGAATACAGACTTCAGAACACAAAAAATGAAAAGACCCCAGAATGACTGGTAAAATGCAACAAACTCAGACATCAAGACATTAAGAGACAGAATAAAAAAATTGAGGAGAGACAAGAGGAATAGGAAGGAGCTGAAGTCAGAAATGGTAGCAGTAAATAATACTGTGAAGGAAATAAATAACAAACTAATAAGCATGGAATGCAGAATTAGCTAAGCAGATGAAAGAATCTCAGAGCTCGAAGACCAAAGCACAGAATTTAGCCAAACTGTCAAAAACGTAGAAAAGAAGCTCAAAAAGACCGAAAAAAACATTCAAGAGATGAATGATTACTTCGAGAGACTGAACCGGAGAAATTGGCCTTCCTGAGGCAGAAGAGAAACAGAGGCCACGTTGGAATAAAAATTTCATGAAATCATTCAAGAAAACTTCCCTCATCTCATCAGTGATGAAAAAATTCAAACACAAGTGATTCAGAGAACCCCTAAAGACAAAAAAATGAGAAGACCAACTCCGAGACACATAATAATAAGCCTAAACAAAGTAGGAATAAAAGAAAAAAATCCTAAAGACAGCAAGAGAAAAAGGTCAGACTACCTACCAGGGAAGTCCAATTAGAATAGCAGCAGGTTTATCTACAGAAAACCTCCAGTCTAGGAGAGCTTGGAGCCCTATCTTCAAAGTTCTAAAAGATAAACATTTTCAACCAAGAATAACCTACCCAGACAAGCATAGCTTCATCAGTGAGGGAGAATTGAAATCTTTCCCAGATATCCAATCCCTAAGAACTTACACTGCCACCAGACCACCTCTACAAGAAACACTTAAGAAAATATTGAACACAGAAGAAAAGGAAAAAAGAACAACAAGCTTCCTCACAAGAGTACAGGCAAAAGATTAAAAACGCACATGAGCCAATTCTAAAACCAAATGAAAGAAAACTCACAAACAGGAAGAACAACAACAACTCTGTAAGAACCTTATGATGGGGATCAACTCTGACATTTCAATAATTAGTTTGAATGTGAATGGACTAAATGTACTAGGGAAAAGACAAAGAATGGCAGAATGGATAAAACATCAACAGGCAACAATTTATTGCCTTCAAGAGACATACCTCACTAGAAAGGAAAGTCACAGAATCAAAGTAAGAGGATGGGAAACAAATTTTCTGGTGAACGGAACACAAAGGAAAGGAGTTGCGATCTTAATCTCAGACAAAATACCCTTTAAGCTATCAAAAATTAAAAAATATACAGAAGGCAACTACATAATGATAAAAGGTTCAATGCATCAACAAGAAATATCCATCCTAAACATATATGCACCCAACATAGGAGTGCCAACTTTCATAAAGCAGCTTCAAGATAAACTAAAAAAGATATTGACTCCAATACCATCATAGCTAGGGACTTCAATACCACACTCACAACCCTAGACAAATCATCAGGACAAAAAATCAGCAATGAGATCCGAAGCTTCAATGTGACTCTTGATCAAATGAAGTTAATTGATACCTACAGAACCATCCCTCCAAAGACTACAGAATACACATTCTACACATCACCGCCCATAACGTACTCTAAGATTGACCCCATACTTGGCCATAAATCAAGCATAAGCAAATGTAAAAGTATCAAAATTTTACCATGCACCTTCTGGGACCACAGTGGAATTAAAATAACATTAACACCAAAACCCACAAAGACATGGACACTAAACAGCATGATGCGAAACGACTCCTGGGTCAATGATGAAATCAAAACAGAGATTAAAACGTACCTGAAAACAAATGAAAGTGAAGAAATATCTTACCAAATCTCTGGGATGCCATGAAAGCTGCAGTAGGAGGAAAATTTATAACACTGCATAGGCACATGAAGAAAATGGAAGGACCACAAATTAACACCTTAACAAGCAACCTAAGGAAGCTGGAAAATCAAGACCACAAAAACCCTAATTTCAGCAGAAGAATCCAGATCACCAAGATAAAAGCCCAAATCCAGGACATAGAAGACAATGATAATACAAAAAATCAATGAAACAAAAAGCTGGTTCTTTGAAAGGATAAAAAAGATCGATGGTCCCCTACCTAGATTGACCAAGAACAAGACAGAAAAAGACCAAATAAACACAATCATAAACCCAAAAGATGAAGTCACATCTGACCCTGAAGAAATACAAAAGATCAGTAGAGACTACTATGTACACTTGTGTGGAAACAAACTTGAAAACCTTAAGGAAATGGAGGACTTTCTGTCATCACACAACCAGCCTAGGTTGAAACCAGAAAAAATTGAGACCATAAATAGACCAATAACAATCAAGGAAATTGACTATGTAATAAAACTACCTACAAAAAAAAAAAGGCATGGACCAGTTGGCTTTCTAGCAGAACTCTACTAGACATTTAAGGAGGAGCTGGTACCAATCTTACTAAAGGTATTCCAGGCGATTGAGAAAGATGGAACTCTCCCCAAATCATTTTACGAAGCTAACATCTCATTGATACCCAAGCCAGGTAAAAACTCAACAAATAAAGAGAATTACAGACCAATAACTCTGATGAACATAGATGCTAACATTCTCAACAAGATCCGAGCAAACTGGATTCAGCAATATATCTCAAAAATCATCCATCATGACCAAGTAAGTTTCATCCCTGGGATGCAAGTCTGCTTCAACATTTGTAAAACAATAATGCAATTTATCAACAGATGTCAAAACAAAAATAACATGATTATATCATTAGATGCAGAAAAAGCTTTTGATAAAATCCAGCACCCTTCTTGAAAAAACCCTCGAACATCTAGTCATACGGGGAACGTACTTCAAAATAGTAAAAGCAACCTACAAAAATTCCACAACCAGCATTGTGCTAAATGGATAAAAATTGGAACCATTTCCCCTGAAAACTGGAACAAGACAAGGATGCCCATTCTAACCCATCCTGTTCAATATAGTGCTGGAAGTCCTGGCTAGAGTAATCAGAGAAGAGAAGGCAATCAGAGGTATCCAAGTAGGGAAAGAGGATGTGATGTTATCTCTCTTTGCAGATGACATGATTGTGTACCTTGAAAACCCAAGAGAATCTGTCAAAACCTCCTTACACTGATAAAGGACTTTGCAAATTCTCAGGATATAAAATAAATGTTAAAAAGACAATCATATATCTTCACACCAATCATAAACAAACAGAAATCCAAATAAAAAGCACAATTCCATTCAAAATAGCCACAAAAAAAAAAAAAAATGAATTGCCTTGGCACCTTCCTAACCAGAAACGTGAAAGACTTTTACAAAGGAAACTATAAAATACTAGTCAAAGAAATCAAAGATGACACAAACAAGTGGAAAAATATCTCATGCTCATGGATTGAAAGAATCAACATTGTGAAGATGTCTACCCTACCTAAGGAAATCTACAAATTTAATGCAATACCCATCAAAATACCAGCAACATTCTTCTCACACATAAAAAAAAAAAAACCACAGGAATTCATATGGAAACACAAACGACCAAGAATAGCCAGAACAATCCTCAGCAAAAAAACAAAACAAAACACAAACAAACAAACAAACAAACAAACAAGCAGGTAGTATCACATTACCAGACTTCAAACTTTACAATAAAGCTACAAAAATCAAAACAGCTTGGTATTGGTACAGGAACAGGCATATAGACCAATGGAATAGAATTGAGATCCAGATGTCAAACCTCAATTTATCAACCAACTAATCTTCGACAAAGTCTCCACCAGTTACCACTGGGGAGAGGAGAACCTACTCAGTAAATGGTGCTGGGAAAACTGGCTGACCACATCACGTGCAGAAGACTCAACAAGAGCCCTATCTATCCCCACACACAAAAATTAACTCCAAATTGATTAGAGACCTAAATGTAAAATCTCAAACCATTAGAACCTTAGAAAATGTAGGACATACCCTTATCGAAATTGGAATTGGCATCCAATTCCTGAACAAAACCCGAAACCCACAGGCCGTAAGTGATAAGATAGACAAGTGGGACCTCGTTAAACTGACAAGCTTCTGCAAAGCCAAAGAAACCATCAAGAGAGCAGGGAGACAGCCTATAGACTGGGAAAAAGTATTTGCCAAGTCCAAGTCTGACAAAGGCTTAACACCTTTGATCTACAAGGAACTCAAACGTGCTGAAAAGAAAAAAAACAAACAACCCCATTATAAAGAGGCCAAAAGGTATGAATAGACACTTCACAATGGAAGACATCTGAGCAGCCAACAGACACATGAGGAAATGTTCACCCTCACTAATCATCAGGGAGATGCAAATCAAAACCACACTGAGATACCACCTAACTCCTGTCAGAATGGCAATTATCAACAACTCAAAAAATAACAGCCAGGCTTGGTGGCTCAGCCTGTAATCCCGCACCTTTGGGAGGCTGAGGTGAGTGGATTGCCTGAGCCTGTGTGTTCGAGACCCACCTGGGCAGCAAGACCTCATCTCAACAATAAAATCACAAAATCAGCCGGGCGTGGTAGCGCATGCCCGTAATTCCGGCTACTTGGAAGGCTGAGGCGGAAGGATCGCCAGAGCCCAGCAGGCTGAGGTTGCGATGGCCGGGAGCGGCCACTGCACTCTAGTCTGGGCGACAGAGTGAGACTTCAACTCAAATAAATAAATAAATAAATAACACTTGCTGGAGAGGGTGTGATGAAAAGGGAACACTTCTACACTGTTGGTGGGAGTGCAAACGAGTGCAACCTCTGTGGAAAACAGAATGGAGATTCCTAAAATCTCTAAATATTGACCTCACATTTTACCCTACAATCCCCCTACTGGGAATATACCCCGAAGCACTTAAATTACTCTATCAAAAAGATACCTGCACACGTATGTTTATCACAGCATTGTTCACAAAGCAAGAACCTGGGGACAACCATGCTGTCCATCAAAAGAGGACAGGATTAAAAAAATGTAGTACATATACATGATGGAATACAACACAGCCATAAAAAAGAACAGAATCATGAATTTCACAGAAACCTGGATGGAAGTAGAGTCTATAATACTGAGTGATCTCTCACAGAAACAAAGGTCTGAGAATCACATGTTCTCACTTTTATAGTGGGCCTTGAACGTGCAATGTAATACTATAAGAAAAGAACTGACAGTGGTGGGAAACTATGGGGGGGAGGGGAAGGGAGATGGGATTAACAGTAGTAAATATCTGTCTGGGGACAGGGAGACACCTCTTATCAACAAGTGTGCCTGAACGAAGCATATTTGTATACCTAACCCTTAACTGTACCCCACAATATCAAAATAAAAAAATATTGATTAAAAAAAAAGAAGTTAAGTAGATGCCTGGTGAGATAATGGGAGAAAGGAAGGGCCAAGGAGGAATTACAGGAGAAAAGAGAAGTATTGAGGGGAATTGGCTTGTTCCAAATCTTGACAGTGATGATGATTATACCAGTATTTATCAATTTCATACATTAATATGTGAAATGCATCATATACTTGTTATATCTCATTAAAGTTAATACATCTAGAAAATAAAAACATTGTTGAAAAATATTGATGACCAGATAGATAATAATACATGTAGAAACAGACTCCTGACAATACATCTGCATGGACCTGCATTTTCATGAATCCAGATTATTTTTATAAATATTTTAGTTAAAAATATATCTGAAATTGTTTTGTGTTATTATGACAACAGGGAAGTTCTGCAAACCTCACTAAGCATGTCTAACTCCATCCTGCAGTTCATTCTGGAAGCAATCAGATCCAGTGGAGAGGAACACAGACCCAAATTGTGATACTAATACTCACTAGATGTTTGATCTTGGATACATATGTTAAACACACCATGCACTTGGTTTATTTTGCATTTTAATTAGTGGAACAATTGACTCCTACAAAACAAGATCTATATGCACATGTATATCAGATATGGCAATGCAACTTAATTAATTATTATAGTATAGTGACTCTAATGTGCTCTGGAGACTTTCCTCTCTGAGGTGTCCCACCCAGAGCTTGTTATATAACAGGAAACATGCAAATAGTCCCCTCCCTTTGCAGATGAAAACCAGTCAAGCTTAGATGCATCTCTGAGAGAGGAATTTCAATCCTGGGATTTTCAGGGGTTTCATTTCGGGGATCAGGACTGAACACAGACAACCCACAATGGAGTATGGGCTCTGCTGTGTTTCATTGTTTTTATTCACGATGAACCAAAAATATTGAGTGTGTGAGTAGATGTGCGAGAAACAA
This sequence comes from Cephalopachus bancanus, assembly GCA_027257055.1. NCBI lineage: Eukaryota > Metazoa > Chordata > Mammalia > Primates > Tarsiidae > Cephalopachus > Cephalopachus bancanus. The sequence goes on along the minus strand of JAPVLO010001506.1, from coordinate 114,309 downwards.
TGGATATTAGTGGCAGTTTCTGATCAGGTTGTCTCTGTGTTTGCAGCTGTCCAGTATTAGGTACAGTTGGTGAAGTCTGAGGGAGGCTTGGTCCAGTCAGGGGGGTTCTGAAACTCTCCTGTGCTGCGTCTGCATTTACCTTCAGTAACATACTGGGTGTACTAAGTCCAACAAACTCCAAAGAAGGGGCTGGAGTGAATTGGTCTTATTAGATACAAAGTTATAGTTAAATGACAGAATACAGTTCATCTGTGCAAGGCAGATACACCATCTCAAGGGATGATTCCAAGAACACATTGTATCTGCAAATGAACATTCTTAGACCTGAGTACACGACTATGTATTACTGTACAAGAGACACCGTGAAGAGATGTCACTGTGAGCCCATACACAAACCTCCCTGAAGGGACTGTACAACCATCAGAGTATTCAGGACCACAAACACTGGTTAAACCTCAGGAGCAGGTGTAGAGTGCTGTTGAGGGTTTGCTTCTTGCCAAGTCTTGAAGCTGCTTCTCCATTCTTTTCCCTTGGGAACATGTCAGAATTTGCAATTCTCTGGTTATATTTGATGTCTCAAAATTCAAAATCTTTGTATCTCTTTTCTTATTTGTATTTTCAGGACACATTCTCACCTACACCGAAGACAGAGTGTGACATTAACTCTGACCACACCCTGCTGTGAAAACTAATATCAGATTACTGGAGAATCCCTGAGATCTGGAGTGGCTTTACAAAGAAAATACAACAGTGACAACCTCAGTAAGGATTTCTGACTAGAAAATCTTTGGGAGTCAGATTAGGGTCCATAGTGAGACTGGACTAAGATCAGTGTCCTTAAAACCTTAACTGGTGTCACATCTATCCTTCTATTCTTGTGAAAGTGTGTACATGACTCAGAACTGATTGTATTTCTCATTTCCGCTTTCATTTTGACCTTTTTTTCTTTCTTTAAAAGGCTTTGGAAGGGTAAATAATCAAAATGGAGTTGCTTTAGTTAAGAAACAGCCATTTTACACTAAGTTTTACTTTTTCTCTTCATATGCTATTCTTTTCTAGTTAGTTACTGTGCTACTACCCTGCAAACATTAGCCACGGACAAACTCAATTCGCCAGAGATAGCTATTGATGCTTGTCTTGAAGCTTTTATGCATATTTTTACTAATTATTATTTATTCTAAATATGTTTTTCTGAAATGCAAGACCAAGTCAATTTTACCTATTATGATCAGCTTCTCGTGATGACTGCCCACCGGTGTACCACCTGGAGTCACAAGACTAATTGTCTGGACAACAGAAAAGTAAGCAAGACAGGGGCTATCAGCATCTAAGAATGCAGTTTCAGAATTTTTATTAGTGCTGCTTCCTTGCAGAAACTTTAGGGTGGGTGCAGCATCTTAACTTGTAATCTCAGAATTTTGGAAGGTGGAGGTTAGGGGATTGCTTGAACCCATGGGTTCAAGAGCATCCTGGGCAGCTTGGTGAGAAATCACCTCTACAATAAATTATTTTAATTTAATTAGCTAGGCATGATAACCCATGCCTGTAGCTCTGGATACTTGAAAGGCTCAGGCAGAACGATCTTTTGAGCCCAGCAGTTCAACACTTGACTGCTCGTGAGCATGCCACTGAACTCCAGGCTGGACAATGGAGTGAGACTCCAACTCAAAAAAGAAAGAAAGGAAGAAAGAAAGAAAGAAAGGAAGGAAGAAAGAAGGAAGGAAGGAAGGAAGGAAGGAAGGAAGAAAGAAAGGAAGGAAGGAAGGAAGGAAGGAAAGAAAGACAGAAAAGAAACTTTGAAAGTCCCCTCCTTGCAAATCGTATTCCATGCTTGCCTGTAAGCATTGTCTACTCTTATGGAAAGTGGATAAAAAGCAATTTCTTTCTTTTTTGCAAACCTTTGCTTTATTCCCGTGGCACCAGACTACAATGCATCAGTTGATTCTTACCGCCTTATTTTTACACCTCCCTTTTCTCCAATTTTTCCCTGAAAATGAAAGATGTCTATTTATTGTCTAAATCCCAGGGCTGAGGGCCTTTGCCTGGTCAGATATAGCTCAGGCTGTGACATAGGCTGATGGGACGTTCTCACTCACCGTTGCCATTCCTTCCTGCTGGCTTATGTTGGTGGACTCATTTGGGAAACAGAAGTGCACATTAGTCACCAAGGGCATAATAGTTTTCCAAAAGTATAATATCGATGTGGAACTGACCTTACACTTCTCATACTGTCATGACCCCACCTCCCTCACCTTTGTCTTTGAGGAAAGCTAAGAATGAATACTCAACAATGTTGTGTGCTCTGAGTGACAACAATGCGGGGTCTGTCTAGGCACGTCAAGATCCAAAGTATCAGCATTCAGAAATAACAGACTGACCTAAAACTCAGTCTAAAGGAGGAGCTAAAACTGCCATTCAATCTGCAGAATGACCATCTTCTATCTTTCTGAGATTGAATAAGCCCAAATCCATGTTACATAGCACAATATTCTTGACTTAGAGAAAGCTCAAGGTTGGATTACATAACTTGAATAAATACCATCATGGCAACACATTGGTTATCTTTATTTAAATAATAGACACTACAGTCTTGTCAAGTTGACATATAAAGCTGATTACTGGCATAGTTATTATTTATTTTATATTTGATACTTGAATTGGACTCATATGTAATTTTGCTAAAACTGTTGATGATCCATCTTCTGAGATGTCAACTATAAGACTATTTTAAGTCTGTGTTGCTTTTTCTGTAATACATCCATTCTATTGAAATTAAATTCATGGAAAGTGAAATGAGGTTGAGGAACCTGTTAACACCTAATGGAGATCTGTCCCTGAGTGAACAAGAGAAGGAGAAAAGATTAGGTAGAGAGGTCCTAGGTTTCTCTGCCATTCAAGGGAAGACCTGAGTGTCAATGAATTGTCCTCATGTCAGCATGTATCTTCAGAGACTGCATGATTCCCAGCAATGTCTCTGCCTTAGATCACCTCGCAGCTCAGTCTTCTCTTGGGTGGACAATGGCCATGAGGTTTCAACATGAGCTACATGGTGGACCTTAGTGAAGGATAGAATGGGTGTGTGGGAAGGATTTCAATTCCCCATCACTGGTGAAGTGGAGCATGGCTGGGTAGGAATTTCTTGTTTGAAATTGTTTATCTGTAAGAACTTTGAATATTGGACTGCAGTCGCTTCCAGCTTGCAGTGTTTCTGCCAATAAATCTGCTACTATTCTGATTGATTTCCCATTGATAGTCTGACCTTTCTTTCTTGCTGTCTTTAGGAGTTTTTCTTTTGTGCATACTCTGTGTACAAAAATTACTGTGTGTCTAGGGGTTTTTCTTCTCATATGCTTTCCTATGTGATTTCTCTGTAACTCATGAGTTTGCCTGGTCACGTTGTGGGTGCAATCAGGGAACAGTTCTTGGATAATATCTGGGAATACTTACTCCAAAGTGTTCTCCACTTCCCTTTCTACTTCTGGGTTATCAGTGAGGCACAGACTCAACCTCTTGACATAATCACCCATCTCTTGTAGGCTTTGCTTTTCTAAGTTTTCTTTCTATGTTTTTTACAGATGAGGTTAATTCCATGTTCTGGTCTTCAAGGTTTGACATACTCTTTCCTATGCTTGATTAATTCTGCTTTCCAAGCTTTTCATCTTGCTATGTACTTCCTGGATTAAATTTTTATGGACAAAATATCTGTTGCAAGTTATTTCAGTGTTGCACCTTGTGTTTCTTGAGTCTTTTAAATCTTCCCATGCATTCCCTAATCCCTGTCATATTTGTGGCCAGTTTTTGGTGAATTCCATTGCTTGGGCACTGAGGACTAATTTTTAGGGAATTTTATCATTGTTACACTAGAAATGACCTGTAGCCTTCTGCTGTCTTTTCCTTACTTGTGACAGATCTTACTTTCCTCTTTAGTTCTTTTACTCAAGACAGTGGAAGAGGATTTAACTTCTGATATTTGCTCAGCCATCTATACTTCTCTTATTGGGGCTCTGGATTTGTTTGAATTTGAATCAGGCCTGAGGGTGTGAAACTTTGCTCTCTCTTGTAGTTTTGAGAGTCATATAAGGTGGAGGATGGGGAACTATGATTCAGAAGCTACTTGCAAATCACCATGTTCACTGATTGTGGTTGGGTTCCCTGAGATCCACTCCCCACCACCACTCTATATCATGGTGCAATGGGTAAGTGTACATAGCCCCTGAAGTCAAGATACAGCAAAGGTAATGAGGAGAACAGAGTACAGTGGAATAAAATAAGACAACAATTAAAAACAAAATAAATAGCAAAATATAGAGCAATGGAAGCAGAAATCAAAGCAAAAAGTAACAGACACACACACACACACACACACACACACACCACACACCGCAAAATAATCTGGAATAACAACAAACAAAACAAAACAAAACCCAGCAATACCAAAAACCAGAAAAATCAAACACATATCCACATGCCCAGAACAAAGTGAAAGGAGAAGACAAAGAGAAAGATGTAAGAAATAAAAATAGGAAATCTGATTGATCACTCATATATATTCACTCACAAATTCAGCCTAAAAAAAGTGAAGAACAAAAGAGCAAAACCAAACCTCCAACAACAAAAAACCCCTGCACTTTGAACACTCTATTATTCACATACACACTTGAATAGAAAACAAAAAAGAAAAAAGAAACAGAGAAAAAAAAATGTGGAGAGATACAGGTCAAACACTCACAGGCACATTCATGTATAAAGGAAAAATATTTTAAAAATTGAAAATCAAAGAGACAAAAAAAAATAAAAATTTTGATGTCTGCTCTCTTGAGCCATATTCCACAGTTTTTTCTCTCATCTATTTCTCTGCTGTTTCCTACAGAGCTTCCATCTCATTCACTATCTCCCCGGTGTATGGACTGGGGAAGAAGCTGGCCGTTCTGCTGGGTGGGGCTGCAGTCTTTCCTTCTCATTTTCATATGATCAGAGTTATCACCTCTTGTTTCTCTTCCCTAGTTATGGGTGGCTGTGGCCACAGCCAGGCTTATCTTGATGGTGTCCTCCTATAAAGGCGGACATCCAGTCTCCACCCGAATTTGTTCCTCTCAGTCAGACCCCAGCTGTATGGGTTTGGCGGAATGCTGTAGAGGAAGATGTTGGGTCGACTCTGACTCACCCCTGATCTCTTCTGATGTGTTTATGGTCCTATTCTGGCCACTTCCTTTGTCACACAACTGAATTAGTGTAGGGCATGGGGTGCCTGAGAATCAACACATGTACTGTCCCTCCAGAGTCTGCGTTTTCAGTATATTCATTGTGGGTCAATATTGACCATTGGAGTGTTAATCCTCTGGTCACAGAGACTGGGTCTGTTGTCTCATGGTGAACAAGCCAGAGCACCTTCCTGCCCTGATTTCAAGATGACAGCAGCATGACTTTTTCATCTTCTTTCATGATCTCAGAAACAATCACAAAACTCACAAGTTCTCAGGAAAGCAGGTTGCTGTTGCTTTTTTATTTTCTTTTATATTTATTTAAAAATCTGTGAAGCTGGGCTTGGTGGCTCAGCCTGTAATCCCAGCAATTTGGGAGGCAGAGGTGATTGGATTGCCTAAGCCCACGGGTTCGAGACCCACCTGGACAACTTGGCGAGACCTCATCTCTACAACAAATCAAAAATTAGCCGGGCATGGTAGCGCATGCCTGTAGTTCCAGCTACGTGGAAGGCTGGGGTGGAAGGATTGCCGGAGCCCAGCCGGTTGAGGCTGCGGTGGCCGGGAGCGGCCACTGCACTCCAATCTGGGTGACAGAGTGAGACTCCAACACAAAAAAAACAAAAAAACAAAAACAAAACAAAAAAAACTGTGGTACAATACAGGATTAGGTATACAAGTGACTGTTTTAGTTAAAAGGACACACTTCCCTCTGACCAGTGATAAACTCATCCCTTCTGAAAACCATTCAGTTTGAAGCTTATTACCAAGATACGTGAAGTTTCTATATTTCAAAATATTGAATGTTAAGTTCCATTAATTCAAAATGCTTTGGCAGTGATAAGTAACAGCTACACTAGGATGTCGTCCTATATTATTACCCAACATGTGAGTGAACCTAGGAGTGACAGAGCCTAAGATCCTTTATCAGTTGACTTTAGTTAAGAGACAGCCATTTAAAACTGAGTTTTGCTTTTTTCTTCATATGTTATTTTCTCATTAGTTATTGTGCTCCACACACACCATACTTTTTCAAATATTCCCAAGAACAAACCCAGCAAACTAGACATAGCTATTGATGCTTGTCCTTCAACTTTTGTGTGTATGTGTTACTAATTAATTTTTTATTCTAAATATGTGTTTATCTTAAATGTATGGCTAAGCTAATCTTGGATATTATGACAAAATTCCACTGATGACCATCCACTGGTCCACCACCTAGAGTCACAAGACTAATTGCCTGGACAACAGTAAAGTAAGCAAGACACAGGCTACCAACATCCAAGAATGCAGTTGCTATAGAAGTTTTACTAGCCCTGGTTCTTTATAGAAACTTTAGGGTGGGTGCAGTGACTCAAGCCTGTAATCTCAGCACTTTGGGAAGTGGAGGTGAGGGGATTGATTAAGCCCACTGGTTCAAGAAGAGCCTGGACAGCTTGGTGAGACCTCATCTCTACAAATTTTTTTTTAAATAGCTGGGCATGATAATGCATGCCTGTAGTTATGGCTACTTGAAAGGTTGAGGCAGAAGGATGTTCTGAGCCCAGCAGGTCAACTCTGGGGTGGCCGTGAGCATTGTGCTGCATTCCAGCCTGGAAGATGAAATGAAACTTCAACTAAAAAAAAAAAAAAGAAAATAGAGAAAATTTAAGAATGCCTTCTTCGTACAGCATGCTTGCCTGTGAGCGCTAGCCCATTTTTGTCTGTGAAAAGTGGCTACAAAACTATTTCTTTCTTTTTTACAAATCTTTGCTTTATTCCTGTGGCATCAGCCTACCTTGCCTCAGTTGATTCTTACAGCCTTATTTTCACAACTTCCTTTTCTCCATTTTTCCCTGAAAATGAAGGTTTTCTTTTTATTATCTAAATCCCAGGGCTGAAGGTCTTTGCCAGGAGGTCAGATATTGCTCAGGCTGTGACTCAGACTGATGGGTCTTTTTCACTCACCATTGCAATTCCTTCCTGCTTGCTTATGTCCATGGATTTATTGGGGGAATGCGAATGCACATTATGCACCAGGGGCAAAATAATTTTTAAAAAGTAGGATATTGATGTGGAATTGACCTTTTGTTTCTCATGGTGTAATGGCCCTCACCTTTGTCTTTGAGGAAAGCTAAGAATAGATACTACACAATATAGTGTGCTCTGGGTGAAAGTAATGTGGTGTCTTGCTAGACATATCAAAATCCATAGGGTCATCCATCAGGAAGAAGGGACTTAGTAAAACTCAGTCTGAAGGAGGAGCCAAAACTATCATTCACTCTAGTAAATAATAATCTTCTACCTTTCTGAGATTGAATAAGACCCAAATCCAGGTTATCCTCGACAATCCTCCTGACTTAGAGAAAGCTGAAGCTGGATTGCATAACTCAAATATATGCCTTCATGCAATATATAGGTAAGATTTATTTTAATAATCAAGAGTATTGCCTTGCTAATTTGACACATAAAATTGATTACTGGTATGGGTATTATATATTTCATATTTGATATTTGAATTGGGCTCATATGTAATTTTGGTACAACTGTTGATGGTATTGGTATTCTGAGAAGCCAACTCTAAGATTGTTTTAAGTCTTTGTGAACTTTTTCAGTAATACATCCCTCCTATTAAAAGGAAATTTATGGAATGTGAAATAAGGTTGAGGAACCTGCTAGCACCTAATGGAGGTCTGTCTCTGAATGAGGAAGAGGAGGACAGATTAGGTTGAGATATCCTTTGTTTCTGTGCTGTCCAAGGGATGTCCAGAATGTCAATGAATCATCCTCAAGTTGGCATGCGTCCTCAGGGGCAGCATGACTACCAGCAATGGCTCTGCCTTAGATCACTTTGCAGCTCAGTCTTCTCCTCGGTGTACCATGGCTATGAGGGCTCAGCATGGGCCACATCGTTGACCTCAGCAAGGGACTGGGTGTCAGGGAAGGATTTTAATTCTCCATCACTGATGAAGCTGAGCTTGTCTGTGTAGGAAACTCTTGGTTGAAATGTTTATCTTTGTGAACTTTGAATATTGGACTCCAGCTCCTTCCAGCTTATAGTCTTTCTGCCAATAGCCCTACTACTATTCTGATTGGTTTTCTCTGTAGATAGTCTGTCATTTCCATTTGCTGGCTTTAGAAGTTTTTCTTTAGTGCCTATTCTGTGTAGGCAAATTTCTATGTGTCTTTGACTTGGTCTTCTCAATTGCCTTCTTATGGGATTTCTCTGTATCTCTTGCGTTTGCCTGGCCACATCACTGGTGAGATCAGGAAAGTTTTGTGGATAGTGTCTTGGAATACTTGCACAAATGTTTTCTCCATTTTCCTTTCTACTTTTGGGAAATCAATGAGGCATAGACTTAGCCTCTTGATATAATCACATATCTCATGTAGGCTTTGTTTTTATGAGTTTTGTTTATATGTTTTTTTACAGATTAGTTAATTCCATGTCCTGGTCTTCAAGTTTTGACATTCCTTCATCAGGTTGATTAATTCTGCTTTCCATGCTTGTCATCTTGCTATTTATTTCCTGGATGAAATTGTTATGGTCAAAATTTATGTTGCTAATTTTTTAACTCTTGCATCTTGTCTTTCTTGGATCTTATTAAATCTTTCCATCCATTCCCTAATCCGTGTCATATTCTGGTTCCTGGCAGGCATTTGTTAATTCCATTGTTTGGACACTGATGTTTGCTTTTTTCTTTTTGAGTTGAATTCTCACTCTGTCGCCCAGACTGGAGTACAGTGGCCACTCCCGGCCACTGCAGCCTCAACCTGCTGTGCTCCGGTGATCCTTCCACCTCAACCTTCCAAGTAGCCAGAATTACAGGCATGCGCTACCACACGTGGCTGTTTTTTTATTTATTGTAGAGATGAGGTCTAGCTGCCCAGGTGTGTCTCAAAACCATGAGGTTTGCTTTTGGGGGGCATTTTCTCTTTGCTACACGAGAAATGAAGTGTGATCTTCTGCTAGTTTTCCTTATTTGTGACAGATCTTTCTTTCCTGTGTAGTTATTTTATTCATGAGAGTGGGAGAGGCTTTCACTTCTGATGTTTGCTCATCCTTCTGTGCTTCCCTTAACATGCCTCTGGGTTTGTTTTAATTCAAAATCGACCTGTGGGTTTGACGCTTTGCTGTCTCTTTTAGTTTTGAGCATCATATAAGGAGAAGGGTGGGTAGCTAGGATTTAGAAACTACTTGAAAATCACAATGTTCACTGACTGTGGTTTGGGCTAACTGAGATCCACTCTCCACCACCAGTGTGTATGATGTTACATTGTCTATGTTTGCATGGGTCCTGAGATCAAGATACAGTAACAGTAATGCAGATTACAGAGTAGAGTAGAATAAAATAAGAAAAACAAAATTAAAAGCAATATAAATAATAAAAAAGAGAGCATTGAATTTAGAAGCCAAAGCTGAAAGTAAATGAACACACACACACACACACACACAACCACATCATAACAAACTGAAAGAACAACAAAGCCAAAAAAGGAGAAGCAATGCAAAAAAAAAAAAAAACAGAAAAAAGAAACAGATACACATGCCCAGCACAAAGTGAAAGGAGAAGAAAATAAGAAAGAAACGAGAGAAAAAACAGGAATTCAGATGGAACCCTCATATATGTACAAACACACACACATTAAACAAAAAGAGAAGAACAAAAGAGCAAACACAAACCAACAACAACAAAGAAAACCCTAAGCTGAACACTCAATCATTCACATACACACATAAAGAGACAAAACAAAACAAAAGAGAGACGGAGAAAAATAAGTGGAGTTGTGCAGGTCAAACCCTCACATACATATTCATGCACAAATAAAATATATTTTCAAAATAGAGAAGCAAATAAACAAAAATTTAAAAATTTCAAAAAGTCTGACCTCTTGGAATAGATTCTGCAATGTTTCCTCTCTTCTTCTCTGCTGCCTCCTACAGAGCTTCCACCTCATTCAGTCTCCCAAGTGTATGAACCGGGAAAGAAGAGGGCAGTGGAGGTGCGTGGGGCTGCAATCTTCCCTTCTCATTCTCATGTGGCCAATGTAATCACCTCTTGGGGTTCTTCCCCAGGTATTGATGGGGGTTGCCACAGCCTGGTCTGTCCTGGAATTGTGGCCCCCTCTTGAGGTGGACATCTAGACTCCACCTGAATTTGTCCCTCTCAATCAGGCTCCAGCTGTGGGGGTCTGAAATTCAGAGGATTGCTGGAGAGAAGGGTGTTGGGTTAGCTCTAACTCACCACTGATCTCGTTGGAGGTCATTCTTTTCCTTTTCTGGCCACACCGTTTATCTCACAGCTGAATTAGGGCAGGGAGGGGTGCTCCTGAGACTCAGCAATCATCCCGTCCCTCTGGAGATTGTGCTGTCAGTATATTCGTTCTGGGTCACAATCAACAATTGAGTAGTTGATCCCCTGGTCACAGAGATCGGATCTGCTGCTTCATGGTATGGGTATGAAAGCCAGAGGACCTTCCTCCCCTGTTTTCAAGTTGGTAGCAGGATGCCTCTGTCATCTTTCAAGATCTCAGAGACAAACACAAAACCCACAAATTCTCAGGAAAGCAGATTGCTGCTGATTTTTTTCATCTTTTTATTTTAATGATGTGGGTTACAATCAGGATTATGTATACAAGTATGTGCTTTAGTGAAAAAGACACATTCCTTCTTACTAGTGATGGACCCATCCCTTCTGAAAGTCATTCAGTCTAAAGATTATTAACAAAACTCATGAAGTTTCCATATTTCAAAGTATTGAATGTTGAGTTCCATTATTTCACAATGCCTTGCCATGATAAGAAACAGCTACACTATGATGTGGTCCTATACTGTTGCCCAACAGGTGAGTGAGCCCGGAGTGATAGAGCCTAGGATTCTCTGTCAGTTGACTCTGTTGTATCACAGCAGAGAGTTTACACTTCTCAAAGTTTTCCCTCAAGCTAGAGTCTGTGCAGCAGGGAGTTCTTGTACACTCTTAGATTAGTAGACAGAAGCAGTAGGATTTGTGACTTCCGGTCATTTCTACAATATTTGGATAACTATAATCTCATGAGAAACACCCACCTTGTTCCAGAAACACACTACCTGATAGGATGACTTAAAAATATGCAACACCATAGTAACCCCTCAATATACTTCGTAGAGAAGCTGTTTCAGATTAGGAAATTTTATCTCACATTAAGTGAGCCAGTAAAGCTATTCTGAATGACAATGGATTGGATGGAGGATTATCTAAAGTTAATGTGAAAATTACATGTGACTTTTGTCCTGATGTGTTTGAATGGATATGCTACAATTCAGATGATACTTGATTTGTGGTTTTGATATACATTTTTGCAATAGAGTATCACTGATCTAGTTCCAAAAAAGCACCACTGGTCCTTAATCAAACTCAGACCTCCGATCATCTTGTTCAGCACATTTTTTTTTGTTCTGGAAAAAGAGAACCCTACTCTTGGGGAAGGTGGTCCCTGGGGAGAATATAGAGCTAAGTGGGCTCAGCTACCACTCTTATGAGAGTGGATCCCCGAGAGAGGTGTCTCATCCACATTTCCTTTACTGTCAATGTCACCTCTATTGTGCAAATTCTCACTTCCGTTCCAAGATTAAATTGTCACATGTATTTACTTAAGTTCAATGTCCTGCTGAATATGCGAAATAATTTTTGAAATTCATTGACCTCACACACAGGAACATGAAACATCTATACTTCTTGCCTTATCTGGTGGCACCTCCCAGGGATTCAGATATGAATGTTTGGGATGCCGCATCTGAGCACAATCCTCACTGAGGTGCTTTGTTTACACAGTGGTCTTGTTCCAAATGCAGCTGCAGGATTTGAGCTCAGGTATGGGGATGCCTTAGAGATTCCCTTTCTCCCCTGCATTGTCTCTGGTTACTCAGTCAGCCTCCAGGAGAGGGACTGGTGGGAAGTGCGTATATCTATTGTTGTGGGGGGACCAACTAAAACCCATCCTTCTTTGATTGGAAGCAGACATGTCCAAGAATCAGTTATCCCTGAAGCTAACTTCTTTGGTCTAATAGGTTATGTGCAGCTATGTATTACTGTGCGAAGACAGAGTGAGGAGACCTCAGTTTAAACCCAGTTACAAATCTCCCTGCAGTGGGGCAGGAGAGACATGGGCAGAGGTGATATTCAGGACTCTCAAGTATGCCCCATGACCCACAAAACGCAGGGCTCAATTCTGGAGCAGCGGGAGGGAGAAACAAGGGATAACCTCATTATCTGATTAGAGGTTTACTCTCTTCATCAGCACTCATCTCTGTCAAAGGCATTTCTTTATTATTTGTGCTTTAGTTTACACACATTTGCTGCAGGAAAAAAGAAAGTAATATCTCTGTTTAAAGATGAAATTTCACTAGCCTCTGGGACCTTTCCTCCATGGAGTTCATATATATATATGCCTCATGGACTTTTTCTCTTTCTTGACAATCTAAATAATCTTGGAAAGTTTGCCATTCTATGATTAGTCTCATAAACCACTTGTCACTCTGATGAATCTATTGAAAACCTTTCCCTCAGTTTCTTTATATTTGGGGAGTGGACTTCAAAAGTGGTAATTAAATTTAAATATGGTTGTAAATTGGAATCCTAATCCGATAGGTCTTTTGTACCTATGAAAAGATGAAGAGACACTGGAAAACTCTGTCTGCTCTGCAGGTGCATATGGAGTCCATGTGAGAACATAGTAAGATCGTGTCTCTTTAAAAGCGAGGGAAAGAAACTAACATTGATTTTGGCTTTCCTGATTTCAAAAATTTGAGATAATAAATAAATATATGTCCTTAATGTTACCCAGTGTTTGGTATTTTGTGATGGAAACTTGAGTAGATCAACATAATAATTTTTTTTTTGAATTGGAGTCTCACTCTGTCGCCCAGACAGCCTCGACCTGTGTCGCTTTCAATAACGACTCTCACACGATTCTTCTGCAAGCTGCTTTAATCCCAGGCTATTACATAGTTGTCTCAGCTGCCTCAGCTGTCTCAGCTGTTTGTTTCTCTTTCCCATGACCTTAAATCTAGTATCTCTGCCAATCAATTAAGGTAACGCGGCACACACCAATAGGCCTGCGAGAGAGGAATGTATGCTGATATCCTTTAGTTGCCTAATTAGGGCTTGTTTTGTCTTGAGGTCTGGCCGCTTCGGGCGCCATGTTAGGGCGGAGGCGCTCCACAGCTCCCCCTTTTTTATTTGTTTTGGCAGGAGAGGGTAGTGGTCACAGCCCCCATATAACAAGGACCATGTAAGACAGTCTATCTCGCGCGTGTAATCGCCAGACCGACTGCCCACCTGTCCGACACTGATTTTCTGGGGATGGGAAAGGCGATGTCAACCCATATGCAGCTGGACATGCCCTCCACGGGATAACTCCTCCTGGGCCCCCGTGTGCAGTACTATTCTCACATCCTGCCCTGCTCTTATTGCCCTAGCGCGGCAACCCAGACCTGAGGGGATTGATCCACCTCCATGGCAGCAAAGGCCTGCGCTAGTAGCGCACGGTCACGTGCATTGCATCGATGCATACGGCAGAGACAATAGAGGCACAGGACACAACAAGAGAATAACAAAAGGGCCATAGAACCCATTCCCGCCCACTCTTTAAGATGGTATGCTGCCTGGGCGATCCAGGAGGCCAAGGTTTGAGCGACGACTGAATATACTCTGGTGGAGTTGACGCTGATGATTTCACGACGTAGAGCCTCTGTCAGGTTGTCGAACTCTTGGGACCAATTACCTAAAAGATGGAGGGAAAGCTCTCGAGAGAGGTTAGCAGCAATAGTCATATTGTGGTATGGAATGCCAGTTACGCATAAAGCAATAGTGTGCCATTCACACCCTATTTGCGCCATGCGCCAGAGAATATCTACTTGTTCTTGTACCACGTCAACTCTTTGGTTTAAGATCATAATGCCGCCACGCAAGTGACTGTTAATATTACTTTGGGTGTTTAATGCCGCAGCAACAGTGGAAGACAAGGTGTTTAAAGGGGTGGCGGTCTGTACTGTGGTACACATGGCAACAGCGGCTGTAACAGCTGCAGCGGCTGCCATTGCAATTGCTGCAATGATGACGGCTGTAATGCTGAAGTCTCTCCTTTGTCTAAAAAAAAAGAGAGGAGCCGGGCTCGGTGGCTCAGCCTGTAATCCCGCGCCTTTGGGTGGCTGAGGTGAGTGGATTGCCTGAGCCCGCGGGTTCGAGACCCGCCTGGGCAGCGAGACCTCATCTCTACAATAAATCAAAAAATCAGCCGGGCATGGTAGCGCATGCCTGTAATTCTGGCTACTCGGAAGGCGGAGGCGGAAGGATTGCCGGAGCCCAGCAGGAGAGGCTGCGGTGGCCGGAAGCGGCCACTGCACTCCAGTCTGGGCGACAGAGTGAGACTCCATCTCAAAAAAAAAAGAGAGGGCATTAGGGCCCTCCACAGGAACAGGCAAGTAGGATGGTAAACGTAGCACCACAGCAACGTGAAATGTAGAGGCGTTCCAGCACAGGGTGTAGAAGCAGGTGCGATTGTCACAGGTAAGAAGGGTCGAGGACACTGTAGCGTTGCTAACAAGGAAAAGGAGAGGAGGATAAAGGTAAACCAGGGTAAGTCGAAAGGTGACGTTCTCGGAGCTAGGGGAAACTGTTACTGAAGGTTCGAAAAGTTCAGTCCCATTCCATGAAATCTGGATGCGTCCTGCAGCCCCGCCTGAGATCATGACCAAGGGAAAGATATCTGAACAACCACCACGTTCTCCGCAGAGGAGCCAAAGATGGAAAGGGTTGAAATGTACAGTCTGAGTAGGATTCTGATAAGTAAAATTATATCCTGGCAGGTCGAATTGGGCGCAGTGGAGATGTAAGGAGAAAAGGTAAAGTATGGTTTCTGGGCCCATCCTACTTTCCTAGCCTGACATCCGGTCCAAGGGGTAAGAGAGGCCGACTCTAGGCTGTTGTTAGTAGTGAAAAATCTGGGGAAAGTACGTGCCGAATAAGTAACAGGTATAGGTCTAGGAAATACTGTTAAAATTCCCCATTGTTGCTCAGCACGACTTATGGGAAGGTTCAGCATCAGCGTTCCCAGCAGAAGCCACATCGTCGGATTCATCATCAGCAATTGGGGTTCGTTCCTTGGGGGTCTTTGTAGTGCGTGTTAGTCGCTCAGGCACCCACACTGGGTCTGGGCTGTCCTGTGGAAAAACACACACAGATCCTCTCGCCCACGTTAATACTGGGTCGGGACCTCTCCATTGTCCCGTGATAACATCTTTCCATTTAACATAGCCCCTTTTATGCGGTACTGCGCCCAGATGGCGGTCCGCAGCAGAATTGTTCTCGTTGTCCAGCTGAAGAAAATTTAAAGTTAATAATGCTAATGAAAGTCTTTGTTTAGGTTTGTAACCCATGCCTATTCCCCCTTTTTGTTTTTGAAGTAGTTCTTTTAGTGTGCGATGAGCCCTCTCGACTATTCCTTGACCTTGGGGATTATAAGGGAGCCCATGGCGCAGGTCCACGTTCATTTGTGCACAGAACTGTTGAAATGTTCGGGAGGTGTAGGCGGGGCCATTATCTGTTTTGATTTGCTGAGGCATGCCCCAGGCGGCCCATGCCTCCAAGCAATGGGAGATAACATGATGTGCCTTTTCTCCAGCCATGGCCGAAGCAAACAAAATTCCGGAACAGGTATCTATGGAAACATGGACAAACTTGAGGTTACCGAACTCTGCCACATGAGTGACGTCCATTTGCCAAACCCGTGAGGGGAGAAGGCCTTTTGGATTCACCCCCCATGAAGGGGGGATGGAAAGTAACACATGATCCGCAAGATTTTACAATATCTCTGGCCACATGACGTGGTATTTGGAAATGGGTCTGTAATGTTTTTGAGTTAACATGAAACTGGGCATGAAAATCTTGTGCCTTTTGGGCAGGGGTTACGAAGAAAGCCTGTTGAAGTCGCGTAATGTTGTCAGCCTGGGCATTACCCTCACTGAGGGCTCCTGGTAGGCCAGTGTGCGCACGGATATGCTGAACAAAGAATGGCTCTGAATGTTGCCATATCAGCTGTTGAATTTTGGAGGCAAATGTATGTATAGGGCTAGCGGGGGATATTCGGCCTACCACTTCAAGAGATTTAACTAAATTGATTACGTATTGGGAATCTGACAACAATTTAAACGATCGAGAGAAACATTGAAATACGGCCAAAACAATTTGAAGCTCTACCTGCTGAGGAGAGCCGAACTGGAATTGTATTACCGTGGGGGAATGTCCATCTGCTACATATGCGCCAAGGCCAGTTTTGGAACTGTCTGTGAAGATATTAATAGCCTGAGGAATGGGGTCATTTCGAGTGATTTGAGGGAAAATGACCGGGTGTTCCTTTACAAAGGACCACATGGGATCTTTTGGGAAATGATTATCTATCTGTCCTACAAAGTTGCACCTTAGGATAGCCCATACATCCACTGTAGCAGACAATGTCTGCACTTGATAGGCGGTGTATGGCACCACGAGGAGGTTGGCCAAAATGCATTAGGCATTGTTGCAGTCCACGGATGGCCAACTCAGCAACAGCGGTTGGATAATGCTCCACTGTTTTTAGTATGGCAGTCTTCGGATGGATCCATAATAAGGGGCCATCCTGCCACAGTACTCCCGTTGGCTGAGCCTGAGTAGGGAGAATACAAAGCCATATAGGGCTCTCTAAGGAAACACGCCTAAGAGCGGCTGTACTAATTGCCTTTTCTACCTTATGTAGGGCCTCTCTAGCCTCCTCTGTGAGGGATCTAGGGGAGTCTAAATGCGGGTCCCCTAACAGGATGTCATATAAAGGACGTAAATCATGATTTGGAATTCCTAATGACGGGCGGACCCAATTAATATCCCCTAGCAGTTTTTGGAAATCGTTGAGAGTTCTCAAATTATCTGTTCTAATGGTAAGCTTCTGGGGCGTGATGGTATCAGGGGAGATTTTTAATCCCAAATAATCTATTATCTTGTCTTTCTGAATCTTATCAGGAGAAATATAGAGGCCCTGGGCCTCCAAGGCCTTAATCACTTGTGTAAAAGCCTCCTCTAAATAGCGGTCATCCTTGGAGGTCAGCAGGATGTCATCCATGTAATGGATGCATCTCAATTCAGGGAATTGCTGTCTAATTGGGCGAAGCGCAGCATCAACAAAAATCTGACCTAGGGTAGGGCTGTTAGCCATGCCCTGCGGTAAAACCACCCACTCATATCTTTGGTCAGGTTGCTCATGATTAGTGGACGGAAGAGTGAATGCAAAGTGTTGGATATCTGATTTATGTAATGGGATGGAAAAGAAACAATCCTTGATATCTATGCTAAATACTGTCCAGCCCTTTGGTAAGGCAGATAATAGTGGGAGACTTCTTTGAATAGGCCCCATAATTTCCATCTGTTTATTTACAGCTCTAAGATCGTGAAACAGACGCCATTTTCCTGACTTCTTTTTAATTACAAAAATAGGAGTATTCCATGGAGAAGTGGATGGTTGAATGTGTCCTGCCTGTAGCTGCTCTGCAACCAATTGCTGAGTGGCTTGCAATTTCTCCGAGGAGATAGGCCACTGAGCTACCCATACCGGCTCCTCGGTTTTCCAGGTAATGGGTAAGGTGTTCTCAGTGGCCACTAAGAAAAACCCAAGCCATGTTTATCTTGCTTGTAAGATGCTGGAATTGGACTACGCATTCCCTGGAGTGTTTTCCCTAATCCGAAGGATGGATGGAAACCTTGAGTCTGCATAATATGGTGAGCTATAGGGGAGTAGGGAGAATTGCTAAGCGAGAATCCCATAGCAGTTAACAAGTCCCTTCCCCATAAGGTAATCGGGAGCTCTAGGACATAGGGCTGTATTTTCCCTTTATGATCTTGATCTTCCCAATGTAATTCCCTGGTGCTGATATCAGGGGTTTTTGTGTAACCCAAACTTCGAAGGGTCTGCGCCGCCTGTTGAATGGGCCAAGAGGGCGACCAATCCTTTTGTGCGATAACACTCCTGTCTGCCCCTGTATCTAAAAGACCCATGATTTTCTTTCCTTCTACTTTCAATGTCAGCATAGGGCGTTTATCCATATCAAAAGTTACACAGGCTATCTCTGTGCCGGTCGAGCCAAAGCCTTTATCATCTCTTTTCTTATCTTTTGACGGAAAAAAGCCATGTAAGCTGGGGAGAAGAAGCAACTGAGCTATTCGATCTCCCGGGGAAATGGCGACTATGCCCTGCGGTGCCGAAATCATGATTTTTATTCGACCTGTAAAATCTAGGTCAATTACTCCAGGGTGAACCATAAGTCCTTTCAAAGTGGAGGAGGATCTGCCAAGTAATAATCCCACGGTGTCTGGGGGCAGTGGGCCTACGAGGTCTGTTTCAATTACTTGGACCCCCATCGAGGGCGTTAGTACCAGTCTGGCGGTGGCACTGAGGTCAAGTCCTGCTGAACCCGAAGTGGCTCTCCGGATTGGTTGGGTGGGTGGAAGTAGTGCCTATGTTAGCAAAAAGGGGATCACCTCTACACCGGGGGCCCTTTTAGATCGCCTCTTTACCGAGGACCTTCTTAAATCGCCTCTTTACCGAGGACCTTCTTAAATCACCTCTTTACCGAGGACCTTCTTAAATCGCCTCTTTACCGAGGACCTTCTTAAATCGCCTCTTTACCGAGGACTTTCTTAAATCGCCTCTTTACCGAGGACCTTCTTAAATCGCCTCTTTACCGAGGACCTTTCTAGTTTTTTTTTTTCTTGTGGGGTCTACATACCAGTCGACTGCCCTGAGCAGCTGCAGTTCTGAATCCAAGGATTTCGGCTTCTTCGAGGCTCCCCATATGGGCCACCACTTGTCGCTTTCAATAACGACTCTCACACGATTCTTCTGCAAGCTGCTTTAATCCCAGGCTATTACATAGTTGTCTCAGCTTCCTCAGCTGTCTCAGCTGTTTGTTTCTCTTTCCCATGACCTTAAATCTAGTATCTCTGCCAATCAATTAAGGTAACGCAGCACACACCAATAGGCCTGCGAGAGAGGAATGTATGCTGACATCCTTTAGTTGCCTAATTAGGGCTTGTTTTGTCTTGAGGTCTGGCCGCTTCGGGCGCCATGTTAGGGCGGAGGCGCTCTACAGACCTGCTGGGCTCCAGCGATCCTTCCGCCTCAGCCTTCCAAGTAGCCGGAATTACAGGCATGCACTACCATGCCCGGCTGATTTTTTGATTTATTGTAGAGATGAGGTCTCACTGGCCAGGCAGTTCTTGAATCCGCGGGCTCAGGCAATCCACTCACCTCAGCCTCCCAAAGGCGAGGGAATACAGGATGAGCCACCGAGCCTGGCTTATGTAATAAAATTATATTAATTGAATCTACATGATGGAGAAGAGGTTTCTAGAAGCTGGACATATTTCTCAAGCTTCCCCATAAAATAGATGCAAAATATAGCTCAAAGACCAAAACCAGTCAAATCCCTCTGAGGATGTTTTCTGGATGGCAGTCTCTGTAATCAGTATGGAGAATTGTCTGCCAGTTTCCACATGGACAAGTGTCATGGATAATGAAGACCTTCTGCTATCACCAAACTTTCCCACACAAATCCTCGACCATAACTTTTGTCTCCCACTATCTGAACTCCCAATAAAACTAATCTTAAACCAACAAAAGTTATGTTTTGAGTCCTGCTCATTTTTCTCAAGCTTTTCCAAGTGTCAAGTGCTGAGAAGAGACTCAATAAGGTTTGTTATTAATGCACCCAACACCACATCATTTCCCAGAATTTTGTCATGCATCCATTCTACTGTGGAAATATTACTTCCATGTATAATATCAGGTGACACAGACGTTACTGAAGGACAGACCTGTGTTCTGTGGGTCAAAAATCAGCTGATTCCAGACTTTCTCTATTATCTTACCCATCTTTATCAGTGTTTGTCGAGATGGTTACATCACCTGCAGAACACAGGGTTGAGCAACTTTATGATTGGCTTGATCAGGTAGAGGTCAGAAAATGAGATGTATATGTTGATCACTCCCATCATCACCAATGCCTCCAGAGGATTTTTAAATAAAGCAATATTAGCAAACAGAGGCGTAGAAGACATGACTTGTCTTGGAGGTATTTAGATGCCTAGAGCTGTATTGGGGGTGTGTCAGGATGCACTTTGGGGTGCAAAGTCCTATAGCATGTGGGAAAGTGGAAAGAGCAATAACTATGCACATAAAAACCGATGAGAGAGAGGTTGGGAACATTCCCTTAAAATGCTCCTGCTTGGATAGTTGATTGATGATTCATACATGTGAAAATAGGGATGAGAGTGGTAATTCTTTTCTTTGAAAGGTCTTTATGCTCTCTGTCTTTCTCTCTCTTTTTCTCTCTGATTCTCTATTTCATCTTTCTGTATAACATCTGCAAATATATTTTGGTTTACTTTGTGGAGTCCCGTAGATTTATTTGCTTTCATGCTTCATTGTATATGACTCTCTTTTTTACTCCTCTAATTATTTCATGTCTAATGGTCTCTCATTAAGTTTCCTTTTCCTTTACTTTATGTAGTTTGCTGTAATAAAACTCTATTAATTTTCACTTCAGCAAAAATAATTTTGTCAGCTGGGCTCAGTGGCTCAGCCTGTAATCCCGCGCCTTTGGGAGGCTGAGGTGAGTGGATTGCCTGAGCCCGCGGGTTCGAGACCCGCCTGGGCAGCGAGACCTCATCTCTACAATAAATCAAAAAATCAGCCAGGCATGATAGTGCATGCCTGTAATTCTGGCTACTTGGAAGGCTGAGACAGAAAGATTGCCGGAGCCCAGCAGGTCGAGGCTGCGGTGGCCGGAAGCGGCCACGGCACTCCAGTCTGGGCGACAGAGTGAGACTCCAACTCAAAAAAAAAAAAAAATAATAATAATAATTTTTGTCTATTCATTTAAAATATTTTTTTCTTTATGGTAGCATAATTTGTGTAAATTTTTCTCTTTAAAAATCTCATATTTTTCTTGTATTCCTCTCAGCTTATTATACATGTTATAACATTTATTTTAATTTTCATCAGTTGATAAATATATGACATTTTCACTGATGTCACTTTCAAATTAACATAATTTTAAATAAAGCTCAGGAGGAAGTGGATACATATTGGTTCACACATTGAGAAAGGATGAAGTCTGCTCTGCTTTCCAACACTACATACTCCATAAACTCAGGCATAATCCCATTCCTCACAGTTACAGGAAATGAAGAGGGCAGTACTCCTGGCCTTTATTTCAGAGCACCTGCTTCCAGAGACAGGGAGTTTCCTCTTTGTATTGTGTCCTTATTGCTTTTTGAAAACTATTAAATGTGCGGCTCTCTTGCTAAGATTAAACATGTTACTTCCCTAAAATTATATACACATATTACCCACAGATTTGCACTTCCAAAAATATAGGTGAAACCTGTTTTTCTGGACCAAAACCTGCTGGAGGAACAAATCAGTGGTTTGTACACTCAAGGTAATTGCTACAACTGTCTAGAGGACTGGTATGGCTTAGCATGAGGTGAGAGTTCCTGGGGTCTCTACATCCTATATTCTTCTGAACTTTCCATTCATGAAACTTCAAGTTCTCAAGGTTTCAATACAAATAGACTCCCTGAGACACTGAGTTTGAATACACCAATCACTGATAAATATATCAGTCATCATCTCCAACAGAATCTAAAGGGGAATGATTTCTCCACATCTTATACTAAGTGGAAAAAGAAAATTTTTCTTGATTTTAGAACCCAACATCAGGCTCCCATTATCAAGCAAATGCATAAAACTATCAATAGCCATGAAATTCAGTGAAATAGTCTGAGATACTGCATTCAGGGAGATAGTACAGGAAGGGGCAAAAATCATCTTGACCAGTGGAGACACTTCGTAAAGGTCACAGCCCAGATGAATAAGAACACTAAGTCATTGCGATTCAATTGTGAAACTATATAATGCTTCTATGCCCCACACATTAAGACCTTACTAGTGTAATTAATCTGGATGAAAGATAAATATGTGGCAATTCACAGACTCTGTGTGAGGAGAATAGCTTAAAAACAAGAAGGCAATTTGTGAGAAAACGTCAGACACTACTGCCGTTCGACGCCTCTGACACCAAGTTCTGGATAAAGTTTATCATGTAAGCGTAATATGAGTGTATTTCCCAAGTCTCTTCTTTTCTTTTCTTTTTTTTTTTTTAGTTAGAGTCTCACTCTGTTGCCCAAGCTGGAGTGCAGTGGCACAATCCTGGCCACCTCAACCTTGACCTGCTGGGCTCAGGTGATTTTTCCACCTCAGCCTTCTAAGTAGCTGAAACTACAGGCATGCGGCACAATGCCGAGCTAATTTTTTTGATTTATTATAAAGAGGAGGAGTCACCAAGTTTCCCAGGTTGATCTTGAACCAGTCTGAGTCTAAAATTGTAACTTGTGTGTACAGAACTTTTTCACACGATGGCCTCAGATGATTCAGATTGCCTTGAAGTAAATCAAACTAGGGTCCCAATGAGAATCATGTGCTGAGGAAGTTTTTTCTTCAGAGAAGAAGTCCTGTACACACAGAGTTCGGAGTGGAGACTTGAACTGGTTCAAGACCAGCCGGGGTACCTTGAAAAATAAAGTCAAGCATTCAGGCCTAGAATGCTTGTGGATGTTGCTTCCCATGAACCCAATGCTTGGGAAACGGGCAAATTTCGGGCAGAAAGCTATATAAATCAGTCATGCTGTGTCTGTTCGTGTGTGTCTTTGGGTGTGAGTGTTGTGTGTGTTTGTGAGTGTGTATGTGTGTGTGTGTGTGTGTGTGTGTGTGTGTGTGTGTGTGTGTGATTTATTTTTGTGGAATGGAATTTGTCCACAGGCGTTTGCACCTGCAGGTATTGTCAGAAGCAAATTTCAACTGAACAATACATAGGAGATAAAAGGTTCCTCTGAAGCCCTCAAAAGTTTCAGGAGTTACCTCACTTCCACTGATTCAGAGCATATGGAGGTCCAGGGAAAGACTTCCTAGTGGTTTGAATGAATTCTTTTCTTGACAATCTGAAGAGTTAAATAGGTTCAGTAAGAGTGTTTCCCATTTCATGAGATGGTGTGAAAAGCATAGACTGTCCCTGAAAGAGCATTCTGAAGGAAGGCTCAGCTTCTCCATACCTGCCCTGAGACACTTAGACGAACATGCTGTGTGAGCTAAGAGGGAACCTTCTTGCAGATAGCAGATAATCTTCAAGGGGTGCTTAAGACACACATAGCACAGCATCCAGTCCAGGAGCAGGTGGATAGGAAAATTGGGTCGTGATTCCTCTTATGACTTGGCTTTTTTTTTGTTTTCATTACAAATATCTACTTTAAGAGTTCAATGAGTTGCTGATGTGACTGTAAATATTTTGTTCTAGAGGAAATGTCTGTGTCACTTAATAAAGCAATAATTACTCTATTCAGAGGAAGGTTTCTAAGAATAAGGATATATAAATAATAAGTATTTAAAGGAAAAGAATCGTTTTATCTGTTCAATTGGAGTAGAATTATGGGAGCCAATCTATTGCCGGTAACAAGACATCTAGATACAAGTCTACATAATTATGCCTGGATTGGGTGAAATACAGGGCACTGGTGGATCAGACTGTGCCAGTAACATAGACCAAGGAGATCACAATTCAATATGTCAAGATAAAAATCTATTTATATGAACTGTAAGTATACAACTACTGTGTAAATATATTATTTTCACTTGAGAATAAAACACAAACTTATTTCAAACATAAATTACTTGTCAAGATTTTTGGAGTGCTCAGTTAATCGAAGCCAGAGAATTCCTATTGTTAATGAAAACAGAAACTCGGCTCTGATCATGCATCATGGTTCTAGTTTTTAAACTAAGAGTAGTTCAATAGAGGAGCAAAACACACTGATATCTGCTGAAGAAACTGTCTCAGTAATACCCAGCAGATCTCTGAGCTGTCCATGGGGCTTCTGGAAAACTCACTTGGAATACACATACGGGACAGTCAAATGGTCACTCCATCTGATTGACCAGCGAGCTGTGCTCTAGTTTGGTGGGCCCCAAATTGTTTAACAGCACCTTCTCAAGTCACAGACATGATGGCCTAAGATGATCCAGATTGCCTTCAAGCTAATCAAACAAGGATCCCAATGAGAAAGCATGTCCCGAGGAAGCTTTTTCTTCAGTGAAGTAGTTCTATACACACAGGGTTCAGAGTTAAAGAAGGGGACATATATCCACAAACAAGATAGAAGGCTAGATGTCAGGATAAGACTTTTATATGGTCCATGTGCCATCTAGCTATTCTTTCTCATGATGGATCAGGTCTTGGTCTGAGATCTTCCTCCCTGATGAATAGTCAAATGACTTGATGTTTTCAGAGTTAGATATAGATGCATCTGTCACCTAAGAACAACAACGTACAGTACATCTCTCCTGTAGAGAACTTGTGAGAGCACCACTCCTCCACATGGACTGGTCCTGGAGGACCGTCTTCCTGATGGCAGTAGATGCATATAAGGGGTTCCCAAATCCTAGAGCAAAGAAGTGGTCTGAGGAAAGTCAAGAAGGATTTCATTCAGTCCCATCTCTTAACATGTTCAACTCAGGTTCAGCTGGCGAAGTCAGGTTCTAAGTTGAAGAAGCCTGGTTCCACAGTTAAGGTCTACTGCAAGGTTTCTGGATACACCTTAACCAGCTACTGAATGCACTGGGTGAGGCAGACCACTGGACAAGGGATTGAGTGGATGGGATGTGTTGATCCTGAATATGTTTCCCCAAGTTTTGCACAAAAGTTCCAGAGCAAAGTCACTAAAACTGATGACACATCTATGAATACAGCCTACGTGGAGATGAAAAGTCTGAGACCTGAGGACATGGATGTGCATTACTGTACAAGAGACAGAGTATGAAAACCCACACCCTGAGAATGTCAGAAACCGTGAAGGAAGAGGTGGTTTTGCTGAGCTTGAGACAGAGACAGGGATTATGAGATTGAATGCTTTTTTTAGGATATAGGGCTAATCTATGAAGTATGGGTTACAAGAGAAATTTGTATAGACTGCACTTATATTGCAATTATCTGGTAAATTTTACATACAATATTTACTCTGCAGTATTATTTTAGATTTTTATTCAATTAATCCATTTAAAATCGGATATGAGAATTCCCTTGATGATGACTTTGTGAATACAAGTTTTTGAATCAATTTTGTAAATATTTGGAAACAAAGCTGCTAGATCACAGTTGAAGTAAACTAAAATTAACCAAAATGGCTGCCATCTGGTGACCTTATCATTTGCACCCACAATGCATAACACCTATTATTTCTCCAAGTCCTCATTCTTTTTTTAAATTAACCAATTTATTTATTGTAAAGATGTGGGATACAATTCAGGGTTAGGTATACAAACATTGATCATGCAGGTACCCTTGTTGATGAGGTGTGCCCCTCCCTCCCCTAGAGTTTCTCCCAACTGCCAGTTCCACCCCTTGTCCCCTGACAGTTTTCTGCTACTGGCAACAGTTTTCTTATAGCATTATAATTGTTCAAGGTCCCCTTATGAGTGAGAATTTATGGAACTCAGTTCTTTGTTTCTGTGATAAATCACTAAGTATGATTGACTCCAAATCCATCCAATTTGCTACAAAGTGCCAGGGACCAGCTCCAGCCGGGTTCAGGGTACACCAAAGGTGGAGATGGCATCGGCGATTTGGGGGAAGAAGAGAAAGAGACTGAACTCCAGTCTAGTGCAGAAGCGATGTGTGTGTTATTGGGAATTACAACAGGTCTTTTATACACAAAGTCCGATGTGGGAGGGGCATCCCCCACCCACCAGAAATCTTAATCCATGAAAACTTAATCAATGATTGCCTTTAAACCCTTTTCATAGGATAATCTTAAAATACCATAACAAAGGACAACCTAATCTGGGACTGACATATTCTATAAACCTTTTTCATCCTAAGCTGATTGATTTATGCCAAGTTAAACAATTCTATAGAAGCTTAAGTATTTACTTTACAAATGAAAGTTGCCCGTCCCAGAATGTTTGGAATGTGGCCGAGTCCAAAGTTCACAGTGGGCTACCTGCAAGTAACCCAGCCACATTCTTTCAACAAAATGGCTGTCTTCTAAAACTGTATTCTACAATTTACACCTTCAATAAATCCTAGGATCATGTCCCAGAAGCCTGTGACCAATACTAAGGCTCTTAGATGTGACAGGAGTTTGAAATGTAAGTTGTGTGAAAGGCAAAACTGCAGTTTGTGGAAGAATGGGAGCAATGAGCTTCTAAAGTTAGCTTGTGTTCATCCCAGTCTCAGAAATTTTATGTTTTGAGCTCACGGTAGCTTAATCTTGTTAGTGCTGAGTAGAAAGGGGGAGGAAATGGGGTCAATATTTCCCGAACACATCCTAGTGGTCTTGGGGTCAATGACCCTTCCTGATCCCTAATGCTCAGTGGGCCTCCGTGGCCGGCTCCCAACAACAAAGTCCAAATATTTGTCATTCTTTATGGCTGCATAATATTCCATTGTGTTTATGTACCACATTTTTTTAATCCAGTCCAGCTTCAATGGGCAACACGGTTGGTTCCATATTTTTGCTATTGTGAATAGAGCTGCTACAAATGTACGAGTACAGGTATCTTTCTTGTAGAATGATTTGAGTTTCTCTGGGTATATTCCCAATAGGGGAATTGCTGGATCATATGGAAGGTCAATTTCTAGTTCCTTCTGTAGTTACCACACTGTCTTCCAAAGGGACCCATTAGTTTGCATTCCCACCAGCAGTGTAGAAGTGTTACTTTTTCTCCACATCCTCGCCAGTTGTTTGTTTTTTTGATGATGGCCATTCTTACAGGGGTTAGGTGCTATCTCAATGTGGTTTTGATTTGCATTTCTCTAATGATGAGTGAGACAGGGCACTTTTTCATGTGTTTGTTGGTTTCCCGTATATCTTCTTTTGAGAAGTGTCTATTCCTGTATTTTGCCCATTTTTTGTAAAGGGCTGTTTTTCTTTTTCTTTCAGCACATTTGAGTTCCCCATAAATCCTAGAAGTTAAGCCTTTGTCAGATATACAGTTGGCAAGTATATTTTCCCCTTCTGTGGACTGTCTTCCTGCTCTCTTGATGGTTTCTTTGGCTTTGCAGAAGCTTATGAGATTAATGAGGCCCCACTTGTCTATCTTATCTCTTATGGCTGGACACTTTGAGTTTTGATCAGGAATCGGTTTCCAGTTCCAACTTCCATAAGAGTGTTTCCTGCATCTATTAAGATTATTATAGTTTGAGGTTTTACATTTAGGTCTTTGATCCATTTAGTGTTAATTTATGTGTATGGTGTTAGGTAGGGGTCCTCTTTCAATATTCTGCATGTGTTCAGCCAATTTTCCCAGCACTATTTACTGATTAGGTTTTCCTCACCTCCAGGGGTTGTTATTGGAGGCTTTGTCAAAGGTGAGTTGATTGATTTGGAATCTCCACTCTACTCCATTGGTCTATGTGCCTGTTTTTGTACCAGTCTCAGGCTGTTTTGATTACTGTAGCTTTATAGTAAAGTTTGAAGTCTGGAAGTGTGATAGCTTCTGCTTTGTTTCTTATGCTAAGGAATGTTTTGGCTATTCATGGTAGTTTATGTTTCCACATAAATTTCTATATTGTCATTTCCAGGTCTGAGAAGAATGATGTTGGTACCTTAATGGGCATGTCTTGAATCCGTAGATTGCCTTTGGTAGGATGGACATCTTAACAATGTTGATTCTTCCTATCCATGAGCATGGGATATTTTTCCATTTGTTTGTGTCTTCCTGGATTTCTTTTAGCAGTGTTTTGAAATTCTCATTGTAAACGTCTTTCACTTCTCTGGTTAGGCTGATGCTGAGGTATTTCATTTTTTTGTGGCAATTATGAATGGGACTGTGCTTTTTATTTGGGTCTCTGCTTTCTTCTTGTTGGTGTAGAGAAATTCAACTGTATTTTGCACATTTATTTCGTATCCTGAGTCCTTTATCAGTGAAAGCAGTGTTTTGACAGATTATTTTGTATTTTCAAGGTATAAGATCATATCATCAGTGAGGAGGGATAACTTGGCTTCATCTTTTCCTTTTTGGATACCCCTGATTTTGTTCTCTTGTCTAATTGCCTTAGCTAAGACTTCCAACAGAATGTTTAACAAGAGTTGTTAGAGTGGACAGCCTTGTCTTGTTCCAATTTTCAGGGAATATAACTGGTTTCTGACCATTTAGCTTTATGCTAGCTGTTGGTTTGTCATATATGGCACTTACTATTCTGAGGTATGTTCCTTCTATAACTAGGTGTTTGAGGGTTTCTATCAAGAAGGATGCTGGATTTTATCATAAGCATTTTCTGCATCTAAGAAGATAATCATGTGGTTCTTACTTTTACATTTGTTGATGTATATAATGACATTTCTGGTTTTTCAAATGTTGTACTAGCCCTAGATCTTTGGGATAAATCCTACCTGGTTATTGGATGATATTTGTGATGTATTTTTGGTTCTGAAATGCTAGATTCTTGTTGATGATTTTTGCTTCTATGTTCATAAGGGATATTGGACTGTAGTTCCCTTTCTTTGTTGGCTCTTTATCCAGTTTGGGAATCAGTGCAATGTTAGCTTCGTAAAATGACTTGGGGAAAATTCTAACTTTCTCAATTACATGGAATAATTACAATACTATTGGTAACAGCTCCTCCTTGTACATTTTGCAGAATTCTGCTGGAAAGTCACCCAGTCCAGAGCTTTTTTTGTAGTAGTAGTTTCCGCATGATATAGTCAACTTCCTGGGTTATTATGAGCCTATTTAGTGTTTCAATGTCTTCTTGTTTTAACATGAGGAGGGTGAATAAGGTCAGAAAGTCCTCCATTTCATCTAGGTTTTCAAGTTTGTTTCCATATAGGTGTACATAGTAATCTCTGATAATCTTTTATATTTCTTTAGGGTCAGTTGTGATTTGATGCTTTGCATTTCTGATTGCGTTTATTTGGACTTTTTCTATCTTTTTCTTAATCACTCTGGCTAGGGGTCCATCAGTCTTGTTAATTCTTTCAAAGACCCAACTTTTTGTTTTGTTGATATTTTCTATGATATTTTTGTCCTCTCTGTACCATATTTGATCTCTTGGTTTTGTTTTTGTTTTTGTTTTTATTTTAGTTGGAGTCTCACTCTGTCACCCAGACTGCAGTGCAGTGGCCTCTCCCGGCCCCCACAGCCTCGACTTGCTGGGCTCCAGGGCTCCTTCTGCCTCACCTTTCCAAGTAGCTGGAACTACAGGCGCATGCTACCACACCCGGCTAATTTTTTTGATTTATTGTAGAGATGAGGTCTCGCTAAGTTGCCCAGGCAGGTCTCGAAACCATGGCCTCAGGCAATTCACTCACCTCAGCCTCCCAAAACATGGGATTACAGGCTGAGCCTCCAAGCCCGGCTGAGCTCTTGATTTTGTGATTGGGATTTTTCTGCTAAAGTTGGGATTTTGTTGGTCTTCCTTTTCTAACTCCTTTAGACAATTTGTTAGGCTCTTCGCTTGTGATATTTCCATTTTATTGATGTGTAATCATAGAGATGTAAATTATTCTCTTAAAACTGATTTCATGGCATCCCAGAGGTTTGGTAAGATATTTCTTCATTTCCATTAGTTTCCAGGAATCTTTCAACTTCTTCTTTGATTTCAGTGTTGACCCATTTGTCATTCAGCATCATGTTATTTAGTATCCATGTCTTTGTGGACTTCAGGGAAATGTTGGTTTTATTATGTTTATTCCACTCTGGTCTGAGACTGTGCATGGCAAGATTTCAATCTTGGGTAATTTGTTTATGCTTGATTTATGGCCAAGAATATGATCAATCTTAGAGTATGTTCCATGTGGTGATGAAAAGAATTTATATTCTGTGGCTGTTGGGTGGAATAATCCATCAGTATCCATTTGATCAAGTGTCAAGTTTCGGTTCTGGGTCTCCTCATTGATTTTTTTGCCTTGATGATCTGTCTAGTGCTGTCAGTGGGGTATTTAATATAATATATTAGAGTTAGAGTCAATATCTTCTTTAGGTTTACTAAGTAGTTGTTTTACAAGTGTTGGTGCTCCTGTGTTGGGAGTATATATGTTTAGGATTAATATTCCTTGTTGAAGAATTGAACTGTTTATCAATATGTAGTGCCCTTTTGTATCTTTTTTAAAATTTTTGATAGCTTAAAGGTTATTTTGTCTGATATTAAGATTGCAATTCCTGCCTTCTTGTGATTCTCTGGCCTGGAAACTCATTTTCCATCTTTTAACTTTGAATCTGTGTGCGTCCCTGGTAGTGAGACGAGTCTCCTGGATGCAGCAAATAATGAAGTCATAGTCTCTTATCTAGTCCACGATCCTGTGCCTTTTCAGTGGTGCATTTAGTTCACGCACATTCAGGGTAATTTTTGAAATATGGTGATTTTTCCCTGTCATGAGATTCTTATAGAATTTTGTTGTTCCTGTTTATTTGTTGTCTTTCCTTTAGTTTGGGGGTTTATTCATGTGTGTTTTCCATCTTTTCCCTGTAGTCTTGTGAAGAACATTGTCAGTCTTTTCTCCTTTTCTTCTGTGTTTAATACATTCTTATTTATTTCTAGTAGAGGCATTCTGGAGGCTGCATAGGTTCTTAGGGATTGGATACCTGGGAATGATTTTAATTTTCTCTCACTGATGAAACTTAACTTGGCTGGATAAGTTTTTCTTGGTTGAAATTGTATATCTTTGAGAACTTTGAAGACTGGGCTACAAGCTCTCTTAGCCCAAAAGGGTTTCTGTAAACAAATCTGCTGCTATTCTAATTGGTCTTCCCTCATAGGTAGTCTGACCTTTTTCTCTTGCTGCCTTTAGGATTTTTTCTTCTATACTTTGTTTGGTGAATTGTTTCTGGTAGTGAGTCTTCTAATTTGCTGTCTTGCAGGGGTTCTCTGAATCTCTTGTGTGTGTATTTTTACATCACTGATGAGATGAGGAACATTTTCTTGAATGATTTCATGGAATGTTTGTTCCAGTGTGGTCTCTGTCTCTCTCTCTGCCTCAAGAAGGTCAATTATTCTTAGGTCGGATCTCTTGAAGTAATCATTCATCTTTTGAAGGTTTTGTTCTGTCTTTGCAAGCTTATTTTTTATGTTTTGGACAGTTTGTGTTACTTTTGTATTTTTGTCTTCAAGCTCTGAGATTATTTCTTCAGCTTGGCTAATTATGCTTTCCATGTTTATTAGTTTGTTATTTATTTCCATCAAAGCATTCTTTACTGCTGTTATTTATGTTATCAGATCCTTCCAATTTTCCTCTTGTCTTTCTACAGTTTTTTTTCTATTCTCTCTATTAATGTCTTGATATCTTGATTTGTTGTATGTGACCAATCATTCTCAGGGCTCTTCATTGTTTGTGTTCCAAAGTCTGTTTCCTCAATGTCTGACCACTTAGGGGTCTGTGTGAGACCTCTATTCTTCTTTTGATTTTTCTTCATTTCTGCAAATTTTTCCTCTCTACTTTTATCTCCACTCCCCTTCCCTGTCTTTTTCAATTCCATTATTCAAGGGTAGAGGGTTTGCATTTACTTCTGTCTGTTCAATCTCCTATTCTTCTCTATGCATATCCTCTTGCTTTGATCAATTCTGGAGTTGGACTGTAGTATGGGGGTGATCCTTTTTGCAATTTTGAGATTTAATTAAGAGGGTAGCTGTGACTGAAAATCTACCTGCAGATCGTAGAATCCACCAATGGGTGTCTGCATAATCTGAAACCCACTTCCCACAGCCTTGGAATCTGTCCAGGCAGAGGGTTGTAGGTGTGCTCCCTGAAAACAAAATGAGGTTAAAAAAGGGAAAAGAATGGAGCAGGGAGTGGGAGGAAGAGGGGCTTGGAGAGAGAGAGGAGTAAGAGGGAAAACAGACAAGCATACTGACTAACAAATTAAAAGAGACACAAAGACTGAATCAAGTAAAAAGAAAAACAATAGTAACAACTACAAACTAACAGCAATATGAAAAAACTGAAACATATAATGATGCTAACATACAATCTAAGCAACCTTCTTATTGGTGTGCTATTCCTCTATACAAAGATGGGGTTTACAGTTAACAAAAGAATAGAATAAAGTCAGTAAACTAACAGAACCAACCTAGAACAATCTGAGACGTTTCCTTCAGTCCAATACCCTTTCAGCTATGATTTCTAGCTGTCTTTAAAGGCTGGTAGAGTTGTTCACAGTTAGAGTCAGTTGCCTCTGGCCTGCTGTGGATCATGGTTCAGATCTGTGCTTCCTGTCAAGTCTACCACTCAGATCTGGCTTGTGTCTATTTATCAAGGGGAAGGAGCTTCTGATTTTCCCATTTTGATGTTGTTACCTTGGATCCCAACAGGTGGTGATATCTCACTGCTCCCCTTGATCTTTTTCCGCAGCAGCTGGAGACTTCGAGTCACTGCAAACCTGGCATGGTGGAAGTCAGACGCTGCCCAGTACAGGAGGGAGCAGGCAATAGTAGCAGTGGCGGCAGTTGCCACTTCATGGTTCATGGAAGTAGCTACATGAACCCGGCTCTGGAGAGGAGTAGGGTGTGTCATTTGCAGTAGTGGTGGCAATTTCAGTAGATCATGCATTGGGGTGCTTCAAGGTCTGGAGCAGTGGGTTGCCTCAGGCATGGGCAGTGTGATGGATGCAGTGGTGGCATCCATGGCTGCTGCAAGTGCTGAGACTGCTGAGTGTTGGAGCAGCGGCCATGGCTGAGCTCCGTGTGATGACCAGGCTGCCAGCTATGGAAACTGCAGTCCACAGAAAAGATCTCGGGGATTTATGTGTGTTCTTTTTTGTGGAGGTTCTCACAGACCGAGCTGCTCCATCACCATCTTGCCAGAAGCACTCCAAGTCCTCATTATTTTTAGTATCATTAGTGTTTTCTATTTTGGCCATTCCAATCAGTTAATAGCAGTAAATCTCATTGTTTAAAGTCACATTTTCTTCATGAAAATGCATATTGAACAATTAAACAATGGATAGAATATATAATTTTTGATGAAATATCTGACCTACCAAAAAAAATATTTTATTTAAAAAATCTATGATTTAAAGAGGAGATGGTCGGGGAGGGTTTGGCAGTTGAGGAAAAATGCTAGGGGATGGGGCTAATACCCCATCAACAAGGGTCCCTGCCTAATCAACGTTTGTATACCTAACCCTGAAATGTACTTCATGTTTTTATAATAAAAATCAATCAATGAATCATTGAATATGAAAATAAAATAAAATTAAATATGTCTCAGATACAGTATGTGTTATATTAAATAAAAAATTGAATAATGTAATAGATAATTCAGGAAAGAAACATAGATACTTTGCACTTCATTAAATTATAAACAAACGTAGCCAGGGCAAAATAGACTGCAAAAGGATGACATGACAATCTATACACTTAGCTAATGATATCTCGATTTTGTCTCTCCTGTTGACTAAGTTTTGTTAGAGACTTCTTAAATGAAAATTGAGAGGAATGGGGTCCTTTTAGGTTTATCTTAATTGTATTACACAGGAGTCCTTCAATGTGGAGATAATGTGTGGGCTAATGGTTCTGTAGCTACAGGGGCTTCACCTGGGCTTGGCTAATGTCCTTGCATTGTCATCACTTAGGACTCTATGCTGGCCTTGGCACTCGGTGTCTCCTAGGCTCTCCCTTGACTTGCATTGCAAGGATCCCTGGTTGTTCTGAGAGTTCCTTGGGGTTCCTCAGTCACTAATTTATGCACTTACTCCTTCACACGTCAAGGTTAATAACTTCATCCCTATCTGACAGTTTCTTCAGGAAAACTCTAATTTTTCGTGTCTTGGCCTATCAATGTCATTTCTAAATATAAAACATTATATTGTGCTATAAGTACATTTTCTTACAAGCACAATTTTCCAGATTTTAACATACTTTGATGCAAAATGCCCAACCAAGGTCACCTAAATCAGAGTGCCTGAGGAAGTTCAGGAGGAACTAGAAGTTTTTTACAGTCAGACACATGGAAGGGACATCAATGGGATTTCCTGATTAGAAGAGCCATTAAAGACACTGATGAATGTCAAGACAGAGCTTAGACAGGGCCAAGGTCATATTACACCTAACAGATTTCCCATATTACCTTTCCTCTCACATTAGAGTAAGGAAATCAAACTTATCACTGCTCTGAGTCACCTTTTCCTTATAACCCATTCTCTTTATTTTTTACTTGTTCTTGGTTTTCCATTTGCTTCTCATGACCACCAAGAATGAAAAATATGGTCTTTGTGTTCTAAATCCCTGTTTACAAGTCCTTTACCTGGAGCTCAGGTATGGCTCAGACTGTGAATCCTGCAGTCATGTGAGAGAGGATGATAGTATTTTCTTTACTCACCACTGCCTGGACATTTCATGGTCTTGTGTGTAAACTTACCTGAGAAATAGTAGTGAAGAATATATTATGCTGGATACTTCAAGTCAGTGTACTTTAATTCTGAAGGAAAATGAAAATTCAAAGAAGAGGTAAACCTTATAAACCAAGAAGGAGAAGGTGGGCAAAAGACCCCATGATAAAGTCTAGGAGAAATAAGTGTGTGAAGTTCCAGATCTAGGACAGGGAAGATAGTTTTCCTCTTGAGTGTGACTTTCAACTAAATATTTGCTTATCTCTTGCTACTGCAGACCCCTGTTTCTCCAAAGCCCTGAATCTGACTCAGGGAGAGGCCAGAGTCATTGAGAGGGAAAGACACCAGGTAAATAGGACAGAGGTGGGAAGTGTTGCTGTCTCTTGGTAGTTTTTGAAAGTTGAATAAGATAGGTATTGGGATGCTAGAATTCAGAAACTATTTGCAAATTTGAGTGATCATTAATTGCAGTAAGTGTTTTGTGAGACCCACTCCTGCCATCATTCTATATGACAATGCAAAGCAGATATCAACGTAAAAAAATTGGATACACACACAGACATACATACACATTCCAGAAAAACTGGAATAGGAACAAAGGGAAACAATAAAAACAACAAACCAAGATAACTGTACACACACACACACACACACACACACAACACACACACACACACACCCCTAGAACAAAGTGAAGGGAGAAGAGAAACAGAAAGATCGGAAAAAATACGGAATTCAGATTGAACCCTCACACATATATTGACACAAACCTTAATCTGTAAAAACTAAAAATAAAAGAAAAGAACAAAAGATCAAAGAAAAACCACCACCAGCAACAAAATTGAAAAAGGACCACTTAATTGTTCACATAAACACATAAAGAGAAAACTACAAATAAAAGAAGAATCAGAAAAAGAAAGTTAGAAAAAATTGGGGCTGGGCTCGGTGGCTCAGCCTGTAATCCCACGCCTTTGGGAGGCTGAGGTGAGTGGATTGCCTGAGCCCGCGGGTTCGAGACCCGCCTGGGCAGCGAGACCTCATCTCTACAATAAATCAAAAAATCAGCCGGGCATGGTAGCGCATGCCTGTAATTCTGGCTACTTGGAAGGCTGAGGCGGAAGGATCGCCGGAGCCCAGCAGGTCGAGGCTGCGGTGGCCGGGAGCGGCCACTGCACTCCAGTCTGGGCGACAGAGTGAGTCTCCAACTCAAAAAAAAAAAAAAAAGAAAAAATTGGGAAGATACAGATCAAACTTTCAACTACACATGCTTGCACAAAGAAAAGTTTTTTAAAAATAGATGAACTAGCAAAGTGGAAATTTTTTAATTTAAAATTCAAATTAATAAAAATACCTGTCGTCTTGTGCAGGTTCTATGATTGTTCCTCTACTCTGGTCTTTCCTGCAGAGCATCCAACTCTTTACCTGTCTTCCCAGTGTCTGGAGCAGGGATGGAGGAGGGGCAGTGTAGGTAGGTGGATGGGGATGTGTGGGATTGACTCTTCCCCATTTATGTACTCATGGGATGTGCCCATGCTGGAATGGAGTTCTCCTATATTGACTGATGTCCTGGCTCCACCTTTGTTTGTCCCTCTCAGTTGTGACCCAGCTATGTGGATCTGACATTCAGAGGATTGCTGTGGAGGAGGGACTTTGGGTCAGTCCAAGTCTCACTACTGATCTCTTTGGAGTTCTTCCTCGTCCTTTTCTGGCCACACCCTTTGTCTCATTGCTGTGACAGGATAGGGGTGAGTGACTGGCACTCCTCAGGTCCTTTTGAAGTGTGTGTAGTTTATATGCTGGTCAGGTCACAGAGCTAGGTTCTGTTGCACCATGGTGAGCAAGTCGGAGTACTTCCCTCTCCTGCCTTCAAGATGGTAGTGGGTTGCCTCTCTTGTCCTCTTCAGCGAGACTCTGCCTCTGAACTCCCTCTACAGCCCCTGGCACCAGTGTCCAACCAGATGTTGAAGTGGTGAGGCAAAGCCTGGAGCCAGCAATCTCTCCTGCTGCAGCAGTGAGGCAGAGTCTAGGGTGTTAGTCTCTCCCCGCCTCTTCTTCACAGGAAAGCTTTTGTCCATTAAAAAATGGTGTTCAGCTTCTGTGACCTGCAGCAGAGCATCTTTGGAATGAACTGTTGCACCAGGCAACTAGCCATTTGCTCACACTTAGTCAGTCCCTCCCAGCATTTTCTCCCAAGGAAGTGTTTTGTTGATTAAAGAAATTCAATGGTGATTGGCTTCTGCTTCCCAGGATCACTATGGTCCAAGCCCAGCAGCTGTAGCACCAGCTGCTGCACCAGGAGAGCCCTGACCACTACCTTTCTAGCTCTCACTCAGTGACCTACTCAACGTCCACTCACACACTTGCATGTACAAATAATTTTCCATGAACTAACTCACCTACACTGGGATTCACATAGTCTGACCAGCTTAGCTGTCATCTTCCCTCCAGAAGTTCCAAAATCAATTAAACTAAACAATCTGGAATAATTTCTTGAAAAAAATTGCAAATACTTAAACAGGGTCAGTAAAATTTATAGAGAATTTGTATAGTTTTATAAATGCTAAATAAATTGAATAAATAATAAAATACAATCTGCAAAATAAAGTGTGATGCCAAGTTGGAATAACTAGTAATTTCTATCCGAACCTTAAGAAAGAATTTATGTTAATATTCTACAATATATGTCAGAAGTTAAAAGCAGAGGGAATGCATTCTCTAAGCCATCCTATTTGAGAAACATTACTCTTATGCCAAAATAGGTCACGAAATCGAAATAGAATTTTTTTATTTTTATTAATCAATATTTTTAATTATGGTTTTGTGGGGTACAGTTAAGGGTTAGGTGTACAATTACGTTTCATTCAGGCACCCTGTTGATAAGAGGTGTTTTCCCATCCCCAGACAGATATTTGCTACTTTTTTACAGACCAATAATGATCATGCATATAGAGACAAAAATTTTCAAGACAACAGTAGCAAATAAAATCAAAATATGTTTAAAAGAGCTTTTCTTTTTTTGCTTTTTGTTCTGTTTCTTTTTGTTTTTATTTTTTGTTTTATTTTATTCTAAATGTAGGAGGAATTAATTCTAAGGATGTGAGGTTGTATCAACTTTGGGAAAGCAATTAATGGAAACCATCAATTCAACAGGTTATAAAGAAATATAATAGCATCATTATATTAATAGACACAGAAAGGAATGGGAAAAAATTAATTATTCATGATTTTAAAAAATCTAGAAAACTGGTAAAAAATGGGAACTGATTCTAATAGATAAACAATATCTACAACTCAAGCTATTGAAAGTATTGTAACTGAGAGAAACGTGAAGCTTTCTCAATTGGATCAGATACCAAATAGGAGTGTCCCCTATAACCACTAATTTTCAGCTTTTTCCTGGAAGTTCTAATTAATGCAATTGAACAATAATAGAACATAGCATGTATACAGATTTGAAATAGATAAATAAAAATGGCTTTGATCACGTATGATGATTGTCCACATAGAAAATAAAAAAGACTTAACAAAGGAACTATTAAACTAATAAGTGCTACAGCAAATTTCCAGGACACAAGATTAACTTGCAAAATCATTATAAATTTGATATACATTGCAACTATCTTAATTGAATAAGTGGATTTTGAGATTCAAAAATAAGCCATTTGCGTTCACATTTCTGTAGAAATAAAATATTTAGGTATAAATCTAACAAAACACGTATAAGTCATATAAAGAAAACTGCAAAACTCTGATGAAATTAATCAGGAAACCACTAAATCAGTGGAAAATTATACGTGGTCCATGGATAAGAATTCAAGATATAAGTTCTTGCTAACCAGATTCACCAAAACCTCAAATAAAACCTCATTTGGTTATTTAGGAATGTTGTTAACAAACTTATTCTAAAGTTTATATAGAATAGTGAAATAGCAAACATGATCTTGAGAAGAAAAACAAAATTGGAAGTCTGACACTATCTAAGTTCCAGGCTTACTACAGAAAGTTACAGTATTCAAGGCAGTGTCAGCCGGGCTCCGTGGCTCAGCCTGTAATCCCGCACCTTGGGAGACTGAGGGGAGTGAATTGCCGGAGCCTGTGGGTTCGAGACCCGCCTGGGCAACTTGGTGAGACCTCATCTCTACAATGTATCAAAAAATTAGTCGGGTGTGATAGCACGTGCCTGTAGTTCCAGCTACTTGGAAGGCTGAGGTGGAAGGATCGCTGGAGCACAGCAGGTCGAGGCTGCAGTGGCCAGGAGGGAGCG
The DNA here is from genome assembly GCA_027257055.1 of Cephalopachus bancanus. Lineage (NCBI taxonomy): Eukaryota > Metazoa > Chordata > Mammalia > Primates > Tarsiidae > Cephalopachus > Cephalopachus bancanus. The sequence goes on along the minus strand of JAPVLO010001506.1, from coordinate 75,423 downwards.
GCCACTGCACTCCAGTCTGGGCAACAGAGTGAGACTCCAACTCAAAAATAAAAATTAAAATTAAAAAATAAAAAAGACAATCATATTGTGACAGAATATGCAAAGAAGTACATCAATGAAGTACAATAAGTATCTCCATCAGTGACCCAAATAAATACCATCAACTGATCTTTGAGAAACAGAAACACAGTACAACAGAGCATAAACAATTATTTGAATCAATGGTGTTGGAATAGCTATCCATCCTTGAGGATATAAAAGGGGAGATAAAGAATGTAGATCAGATTTTACATATTTCACCAAAAATTAACTCTATGTAAGTTATAGACCTCATGTAAAAGGAAAAACTATAAAACTTCTAGGATAAATACCAGTAGCAACGGTAGATGACCTTGGTTATGGAAACGACATTTAGATACATTAACAAAGCAGAATCTATAAAGTAAATGATTGATAATATGTATTTGCTTAAATCAAAACATGTGCTTTGCAAAAAAATAAATTTAAAGTATTGAGAAAGCAAGGTACAAAATGGAATAATATATTTGAAAAAGTCCGTATTGAATTATGGAACAGTATCCAAATTATTCAAGGAACACTTAAAATGAAACAATTAGAAAACAAAGCAGTGGAATAAAAAGGGGCCTAAGACCTTAGCAGCCCCCTCTATGAGAAGTTATACAAATGACAAATTAGCATTTGGAAAGATGTTCTACAACATATACCATTTAGAAACTGCAAATAAAGACAGAAATGAAATATTTCTGCACATTTATTTGACTAGTCCAAATCCAGAAAACACCAAATACTGGGGAGTTTTGGAGTAGCAGAAATTCATCTTTTCCTTCTGAATACACAAAATTATAAATCACGTTGAAAATTCATCTTTTTCTTTTTCATACACAAAATTATAAACCAGTTTAGAAGCACCTTACAAAACTAAACATACTGTTATTATTCAGTACAGTAATCACACTCTTTGACATGAACCCCAAATGGTGAAAACTTATTCCACACAAAAATCAGTGCACAGATGTGTACAGTAAATTTTTACATAATTACCAAGATTTAGAAGCAACTGTAATGTCCTCAAGAAAACGAATGGGTTAAAAAGTATTTTGCATTCCAAAAATGAAATATTATTCAGTGCTAATAAGATATGAAAAACCTTAAACACATACTATTATGTTAAAATAAAAAGTCTATTTATTGTGCTACTCCAACAGCGTGACATTTTGGAAAAGGCATTACTTTAGAGACAGTAAAAAGATCATTTGCTGCTATGAGTAAGAAGTGAATAAAGGATGAATGGGTGAAGCACAGTTAGATTTTTGAGCAGCCTAACAATTACTTATGGTGAGTACATGTCATTAAAGTTAGAATTACCACATGGGTCTCACTTATGCATGGCCTATTAAAAAAATTGCTGATGAATGGTGACCACACTGTGCAATCTACCAGAGGCTAGGAAGGCGATGGACAGAGAAATAGATGTCAGACAAAGGTTTCATATTCTAATAAAAGAGAAGAAATAAAATCTAGTGATCTGATGAAGAATCTGGTAATGTAGTTCATATGCATTTTCTATTTCAAAGTTGTTGGAAAATAGAATTCAAATATTCTCACCACAAAAATAATAAGTACTCTAGTTGTTGGAGATGCTAATTGGCCTAGTTTACTCAAAGTACAGTGTAAACATTTTTATAAAATCACACTATATGCCATAAATATATAAAACTACTACTGAAATTTAAACTAAAATAAATTTTTTAAAAGATTTAATTTATTCTTTCTCTAGAATAAATTACCGGGCAGAAAATGATGACTGGGTGCATCAATATTTAAATCCTGTTGTATTTGTGTAATTTGACAACAAATCATTTGTAATTTGTACTATAATTACAATGGAATTTTAACAAACAACTACAAATCAAATTAATAGAAAACTGATGCCTACCAATACATACAAGCTTTTCTAGGAGAAGTATATGTTTTATTTTTTCAAAAATCTAGTCAACATTGAGTAACAATAAAAAGCAGAGGCACAATAAAAATATATTAATAAACCTGGTCACTACATTTCTGAAAAAAATTTCAACAATCCTATGTCTCACAGTGTCTTGAGTGGACTGCTCTCTGGTTCTTAACGTGTCTACATCTGGAATGAAAAATTTTACTGTGATACACATTGGTTTGGATCTAAAATTTTCTAAATTCAGTCGGATTATTCCATTTTCCTGAGGACCCAACATTATTGAATGGGTATGTACCCATTTAGATGACCTTTGGTTTATTGATGCTTATATACAAACACTTTAAGAATGTGCCATCCTGGACCCTATGGCGGAGTCATCCTTCATCCTTAACAAAATCGGTTCTCTGACTACCCACTTAAGTAAATTTCCTGACCCAGAAGAGGACCATGGGCTTGCTATGGGACTTCACATAAAAGGTACTTAGTTTATGAGGACACAACCACCATCCTCTTCATGGCTTGACCTCTAAAAGAGTGGTCTCTTTCAACTCTTTCCTTCTTACCTTCAAAGTCATCACCCACATGAAAATCTTTATTTGAGCACCCAGAAGAAACCATCACGTTTTTACTGAAATCAGGGTCCTCTCACCCCTGTAAATACTTTCTGAGCATCATGGACCTCACCCAACAGAATATCAAACAACTGTAATTCTTCCTCTTTCTGCAGGCATCTCCCAGATGTGAAAATCTCAGGGATTCAGACATGAAGGTTTGGAGTGCTGCACCTGAACACAGGGCTCATGGGGTTCTCTCTGTCCACATATGTCCTGCCCAAGGTGCTACTGCTGGAAGTTGAGCCCAGGACTGAGGAAACCTTCAGAGACCCTCCCCTTCCCCTGTGGTGTCTCTGGTTATGCTATCAGTTGTGGTTCCTGGTGACACTAGATGTGCCAGCCCCAAGGGGATGAGCTCAAGTCGGTTGGGGGAATCCATCATAGTGGGATCGCCTACTAAAACCCATCCCTGAAGAGTTGAATCACCATCTCATAGACAGGAACAAGAAACATTTCTCCATGCAGCTGCACTCTGTGACCCAAGAGAACATGGTCTCTTACTTTGGGAGATACAGGGTAAGGGAAACTCATGGTGAGTCCAGACACAAACCTCCCTAATGAGATACAAAAGGGAGATGGGCGTAGGTGTTACTGCTGGCCAGGGGATGTGCAGGGCAAACAGAGACCAGTTCAGGAACATGTTCACGGAGAGAAGCGAAATGGGTTTCTTTCTTTCTCTGAGGAGTGGTTTTGTTCCCCACCATAATTTTAACTTTCTACAGCATATCTCATAGTAATGAATAACGAGTCTACTTTCTCACATCCTTGCTGCAGACAAGAAAGAAGCAAGAACTGTCTACTGTTGAGATGTTATCGATCACTAATGTTTTTTCATTGACATATTTCTATGTGGCTATTTTACCTTCCTGACAAGAAACGTGAAGGATGCTTCCTGCCCCTTGCTTGATGCCATTGGCTGTATCATATCTCACTACAACATTCAAATACTGAATCACTAATCTCAATTGATCTATGTTTGGTATGGACACTGTGTGACTGAGTGTGCAATGGATCATGTATATAAAAATGTGGGCTGAACTCACATATGGAAAAGGATATTTTTCAATGGGAATGAAAGCCAATAATACTCTGGGAGACAACTCATTATATTTGGTGGAGAAAGATGGGGATTTTTTTTAAAAAGTATTTGATGTTCTGACCTAATAAAAGTCAAATCAATAGACTGAGAAGAACAAGAGGGGAATAGGACTTAGGATAGACAAAAATAAGAAAAAAAGAAAAGATCTACACAAAACTGTTATGTGAAAGATGCCAGAACAGAGTGGACCTGAGGCAGCTGTATATTATCCTGAGTTCGTATCTTAAATGCTTTGGCATTGTTTGTAAGACAAGTCTAGAAGTCAGAGCTCCAATTTTGGCTTATTTTGAAACATTCTTAAATAATCTTCGCTTCTGAAGTACACTTGTACCACAATAAGTTCTTGACTGAAAAGGCTTTTTATTCATCTTACTGTATTTCAGCGATTTGAATAAAGTCATTCACCACATAATAACATTTTGATTATCACATAAAAGACAGGAATCTTATAGGATTATGATGCTTAATTTTTACTGCTTCCTTTCTATTTCTAAATATTTTGATACACCAACATTTAAATAGTGCTAGAATATATTATAGCATTAATTATAATAACATGCTGTACACATTTGTTAACTAGGAACATAATACTCTAACATGTACCTGAGGTTAAATAGTGAGCCATAATTTCTAGGTTTGTGTAAGCATAACCCATGATGTTTGCATAATTTAGAAATTGCCAGAGGACACATCTTTAAGAATGTATTCTTGCTAATCCAAACATGTTTATGAATTGTTCTCCCTTCTGAATGGAAAAGTTTCTGCTAAGTAATCTTCTGATATTTTTGGGTGGTTCTCATTTATTTGAAGTATTAATTTTTTTCTTCATGTTTTCAAAATACTTCCTTCAATTTTAACAATCTGATTATGAGTCATCTCTTCATTGTGTTATCAGGTTCACCATACTCAAGATTTATGTCTTTTTTGGATGTGAAAAAATATCTTTTTTTACAAGATTGGGGTGTTTTTCTTGCATCACATTTTTTGCAATAGTCTACATATTTCTCTCCCTTGAATACTATCTCTTTGTATAATTTTTTAATATTCCATATAATTCATGCTCATGCTTTGTTTTCCAGTGTGGTTTCTGACCTATAACTACCCAAGTCTTAATTAATACTTTTCATTTTTACTTTTTCTGTATTTATCATGTTGAATCATGTTTCAACAGATACAATTTCATTTATCTTCTCTCTCTCTCTATATAGTACTATATATACAGAACTATATATATAACTACATATATTCTATCTACATATATATATATATATATATATATATATATATAGAGAGAGAGAGAGAGAGAGAGAGAGAGAGAGAGAGATACTTCAGGCATTGTATTCTCCAGCACCAAGATTTTTGTTGGCCATCTTTTTATCTTTTTTGTTGTTAAAGTTCTTAAAATATTCTGGCATTATTTTACTACCTCAGTGAATATGTATATAAGGTTTACTAGCTCAGTGAATATGTATATAAGGTTGAATTTTCTGCCGGGAATTAGTATATCTTTTATTTTATTGGTATAAATTTTTGAAGCTTAATTTTATTCTTCAGTTTGGGCTATGTTTCCCTATTCTTTTATTTTAGTTTAGTTAATTATTCCTTGTTTTTGGAACTGTGTGTGGCAACTCCTCATCAGAAGAAGTAGCTACCATATCTATGCTTCAAGCACTTGGCTCCTAGGGTGTAACTTCCTCCCCACTCAATCCTGTTAGTGATTGTGGTGTCTGAAACTTTCACACTGGATCCAAACTTCTCTTTGTTTTTAGTGATGTACAAATCCTTAGCTCATGTGAGATATTTTTTGTTAGTTCTAAAATAAAAGTATATATATTTTTCCTCAGGAAGCCTCTAAAACGTTTGAAACATTGACTACAGTTTTATTATTGACTTACGATTCATCAAAATAATATAAGTTCAAGTTTCTTTAAAGGACTTGAGAACTATTACAATTTTATAGTTACTTTTTTCACTCTTTCTGGAGTTTATTTTTTGAAAATTTAGATTAAAGTGTAAGTGAGTTTGCATCTGAGTCTTTGTTATAAACATATTCAATAGCATTTGTATTATTTTCCAAATTTTTTAGTCATTCCAACTTTATATTAACCTAGTCATTGGTATGTAAAAGTACAATTAAAGTTCCAAATCTGGTTCAGTTTGATGAGTGTCTAGATTATGATGGAACTTCATTTATTTCCAAATCATCTTATTCTACTTTGATAAACATTTAATTATGAAATTGATCTTGCTTCTATTACATTGTTCTGATATCAATGGGGTGGGAAAACTAGTCCACATGTTCAAAACTTTACATATAAATAACCTCAGATTAATATCCGTGTGTCAATTTCAAATTGCACATTTTATTCAATGTAATACAATACAGAACTCCCCTCAGTGATTTCATAAAGAGAAATTTATACAACTAAGGTTCTAATTACACATTAGGGGGAGGACAACTGTGGTATTCTTAGTGGTTGTCTGAGATGATAGGCCCCACACTACTTTTATTAACATTGGAGTGTGGTAACTAACAAATGTGAACAATGCTGGCACCACACTCTATAATTACAAGTAAAATTACTACAGACAACTTAAATTAGGACCATATTATAATGAAGTCAGCAGGTATGTGGTCACCTCGTAGGTTACAAATGAGGAGGGATGATGGTGTGTTCTGCTCTCCACCACCACCTACTCATGGGATCTCAGGTACTACTCCAAGATTCACTAATGCAGGAATCTGGATGTTAGTATTCAGGCAATGATTTTAGGAGAACTGCTTACTGCAGCTTGGGGCTGCCCACTGTCTGCTGTGCACTTTTGCTCTCTGCAAATGTTACATTTGCACTGTTATTGTTAATAAACATACATGTCCTCTTTATTAATATGACACAAACAATGTGTGGTGAATTCAATATTCGTGGGCAAAGGCACAGACCACAATAAATGGACATTTGGAGATTATCTGAGTGTGTACACAAAAATTAGGTTACTGGTCAACATATATTTGAGCCAAGGGCTTTGGCTACAAAAGTGCATGTGTAACAATCGAAATATCAAATAGAAGGGTTGAGAATTTTTGTTTCTTATAATTTTCTTTCCAGTAGTGGGTTTGGATATCCAGGAAGTTTTGCAGACACTCAGGAGTGTACAAGAATTAGAAAGATTATAAACAGCTGGACCGTTAATGATGATAGAAATGCTGATTATCTAGCAAAAAAAGTATGCTTCTTTAAGCCTCAAGGAAGGTATGAATTTTGCTCAGTATTTTTCCTGGTATGTTGATGGTGGGGAAGTCATTTCAGATAAAGAAATGTTCACGCAAGTTAGGTGAGTTATCTAAATATGTTCCAGTCATGTGAAGTTTAGAGAAAACTAGTTATATTTGGTTAAATAGTTTGCTTATGAAATAGTGGAAATGACAATTAAATCGATGTATCTAAATACTTGGAGATATCTGGATTTAGGGGAGTATTTTTTTTTTTTTGAGTTGGAGTCTCACTCTGTCGCCCAGACTGGAGTGCAGTGGCCGCTCCCGGCCACCGCAGCCTCGACCTGCTGGGCTCCCGCGATCCTTCCGCCTTAACCTTCCGAGTTGCCGGAATTACAGGCATGCGCTACCACACCCGGCTGATTTTTTGATTTATTGTAGAGATGAGGTCTTGCTGCCCTGGCGGGTCTCAAACCCGCGGGCTCAGGCAATCCGCTCACCTCAGCCTCCCAAAGGCGCAGGATTACAGGCTGAGCCACCGAGCCCAGCTTTGGGGGAGTATTTAATCCATACAATCTCTAGAAGTATGATATGTGGATCTCTTTCTTTAATCTTTCAAGGTTTTCTATCTTTGCAACAAATTTAATGACTTAAAATAAGAGGATCCTGGGAATGGCGAAGTGCAGATTACAAGCAGAGGACTCAGTTTTGTGAGAATAAAGCCAGTATCTTCCTTGCAGGTGACCCCCATGGACAGGGATCTCATGTCATCCTCTTTCATATTTACATGAATTTCCAAACCCAACATGCATATCATAGGAGTCACTGATAATAGGTTATAGTACTCATTTTCTTTTTCTTTTTTTTTTTTTTTTGAGTTGGAGTCTCACTCTGTCGCCCAGACTGGAGTGCAGTGGCCGCCCCCGGCCACCACAGCCTCGACCTGCTGGGCTCCGGCGATTCTTCCGCCTCAGCCTTCCGAGTAGGCGGAATTACAGGCATGCGCTACCTCGCCCGCTGATTTTTTTGATTTGTTGTAGAGATGAGGTCTCGCTGCCCAGGCGGGTCTCGAACCCGCGGGCTCAGGCAATCCACTCACCTCAGCCTCCCAAAGGCGCGGGATTACAGACTGAGCCACCAATCCCGGCGATAGTACTCATTTCCATGAGTACATGGCCTTCCTCAATTTCTCAATAATTTTCCTGGAATAATGACTTTAATCACTAGAACATGAAACACCTGTGGTTCTTTTCTGGTTATTCCCAGAGGAGAGTAGTTCATGGTTTAGACATGAAGATATGAGGATACTTTACCAGAGCACCTTAATCACTTTGGGCCTTTCTGTCCCCAGTGTCCAGTTTCAGGTTCAGTTGTAGCAGTTATGTCAAGACTAAATAAGTCAATTCAGACACTCTTATTCACTTGTTCTGTTCTAGATTCCAAATTGTTGATGATTACTCATGAAGCTTTATCCTTCAACTCCAAGGGAAGGGTCTGAAATAGATTATTTCCACCTGCATGTTGAAAACTCAAATGGAACCCATTTCTTATGCGTCAAACACCGTACATTCCTGACTTTTATTGAGACCATAGATTAAATCAATGAATCACATCCATGAATCTTATTCAATAATTTTCAGCAATGTTTTTATTAATCTTTTTAAACTAAGCTCTTAATATCCTATATTGATTAGCTGATAATTATATTAACATTACAATATAAAAGTAGCATACATTAAGGTGAAGTTGAAACTCAGGGAATGATAATGAATGGCATGATAGTGATACTAATAGCCTCATCTTACAAAATAGGGAGTCAAAGTCCACAGCGCATAGTAAACACGTGCTGCACGTGTTCACGTGTTACTAGTTTGAAAGGAAAGAAATAAAGAATAGACATGTAGCTGTATTAGAACGGAAGGGTGTAATGTAGAATGAAAAGATACATGATGTATTAATGAAGAAGATACCTTTCCTAGAGATACTGAAGCAACAGATAGAAGTGAAGCCATTTCAGATTTGATCTAAGATTGGAAAGTTCTGAGCAAACTCTTTCCGGTTTCTAAATGTCTACACAGGCTATTGCAGGAAATATAAAATTGGACCTGATTGACAAGACAATGGTTTTGACTGTACAGTGATGTGAATGTAACTAATGCCACTGAATTGAATTTATAAAAAATGGTTAGTATTTCACGTTTATGTTATATGTATTTTATCACTTAAAAATAATGAAAAAGGAAAAGGATGTCTTTAATTCTTAGTTTTTTGTGTATCTCTTCATCTGTCTTATCTGACAAATTACTATAGACAGTCAGGAGCAACCAAAATACTCCTTACTTATTTAGCTTAGCAATCACCTCAGCTAAATATCCAATGTTATCACACTAATGGTCTACCTTTCACTAAGTAATAAAAAAACAAATGTAATTTTCTAAAACAATCTGCCAATTTAAAACAAGAAATTTGTTTTCTTCACTTCCAATATTTTGGGATTATTTCTGTCTGAGACCTGGTGAGAAGGACCTTTAATGTTCATATTTCTACCAACATTCTGATCATATTTATCTGTTTATTCTTTAAAAAGACTGGAGCTTATTCACTGGCTCTCCTGTTCACTTCTTCAGTCCTCTACACACTCTATTGTCATGTATTGTCAAATGTGTAACTGCATTCACCTAAAAACAATTTACCCTTTATCCATCACTAAGTTCCAAAGCTGCATAAACATGGTAGATATTTGTTACAGGAGAATTTCATTTCTCAGTCCTCAGCTTCGGGCAGCTTAAGCTGCCGTAATAAAATGCCATTGATTGGAAGTATTAAACATCTTGAATTAGTTTTCTTGAAGTTCTGGAAACTGGAATTGCTGTGAGAGATACCTTCCTAGCCTGAAGATTAAGGACTACCAACTGTGCTATTATATAATGCACAAAGTGAAAGAGGGAGGCAGGGAGGGAGGGAGGAGAGAGAAAGAGAGACAGAGATCTTCGCTTATAATATTTTCAAACCAGAACCTCTCATCTAGTATTTCATTTAACCTTAAGTACCTCTCCTCCAAAATTATTTTTCTATATATATTCAGGTTTTGGGAAGGTCTCCAGCATAAGAATTTTGAGGGGGATACAATTAAGCTCACAGCAAGTCTTCATTTTAATTATTTGTGAAACACATTAGATATGTATCAGGAAATAAAGCATCCTCTTGATCTTTCTCACACAGCCAAAGCTTCCTGGATTCAGAGCTGAAGCAATGTTCACATATATCAACCACGTCTTCTCACCGGGGACCTTGGTTTTGAAGTCTGGCATTCTCTGGGAAGTTGAGGACACCCCATTTACTTCCCTATTCCCTCACCTAACTCTGGAACAACACTATGATGGCTATTTCTTTTTTTAAGGAATGTGCTTCCCGGTACTAGTTGTGAGGTCCCAGGGATACCTGCTCCATGACAGCACTTGAGAAATAGTCAGATTTCACCTGTTTTAATTTCTCAATTTCAGGCTCCTCAGAAGAAAATTGAAATTTTTGAAGAGTATCAACTATGTCCTCTTTGGTCATTTCTCTGTGTCTCTGCATGTTCAATTATTTAAATCTATGTGCTACATACACATGTTGAGATAAAATTCCTGCTTCAAGTAATAGGTCAAAGATGACCTCTCAGGTTCTTTTCAATTTTTTCTCCACAATGTAAATATTATCTTTTTTTCTTGTGTGCATGTATTTTTGTCGGTCTATCTATATCTATCCATCTATCTATCATCTATTCTATCATGTATCTATCTATCTTTCTTTTTTATTTTAAAGATGTGGGGTACAATTCAGAATTTGGTATACAGTTTGGCATCATTCAGGTAAGGATTGGAACTCTCTTTGGTCCCATATCGCCTGGTTTGATATTAGGTACCTGGATTGATGTTGTGTGCCCTTCCTCCCCCCTGACAATGTCTGGCCACTGCCAAACCCTTTCTTACTGTATTATTTTAAATGTTCATGGATTGAATAGGAGTGATAATATGTGGTACTCAGTTGTTTGTTTCTGTGATTGAATCTGAATCCTTCCAAGTTACTGTGCAGTTCACAATGTTGTTCTTCTTTATGGCTGTGTAATATTCCATCATGTATATATACCATATTTTTAAAAATCCAGTCCAGTTTTAATATGCGGCATGTCTGATTGCATGTTGTTGCTACTGTAAACATTGGTGTGTTAACAAGTGTTTGCAGGTATCTTTTTTTGGTAGAGTGATTTTTAGTTCCTCCAGGTATACTGCTAGTAGGGCGAAGCCTGGGTCATATGGAAGGTCAATTTCCAGTTCATTTAGGTGTCATGACACTGTTTTCCATAGAGTTTAATCTAGTTGGCATTGCCATGAACAGTGTAGACGCGTCCTGTTTTCTCTGCATCGTTGAAAGTTTCTTTGATTTTTGTTTTATTGATGACGATTCTTAGTAGAGTTAGGTGGTACCTCAATGATGTTTTAATTTTCATTTCTCTGTTGATTGGTGAGATAGAACATGTTTTCTTGTGTCTGTTGGCTGCTCGTATATCTTATTTTAAGAAGTGTCTATCCATGTCTTTTTCCCTCTTTTTAAAGGGGCTTTTTCTTTTTTACATTTAAGCACATTTGAGTTCCTCCTAGATCCTGGAAGTTAGGTTCCTGTCATATATACAGTTGGCAAGTACTTTTTCCCATTTGGTGTGCTGTCCTGTCCTCCAACTCTTTTGATAAGTTCTTTTGCTTTACAGAAGCGTTTCAGGTTGATAAGACTATACTTGTCAGTTGTATCGCTTATGATATGAGCTTTTTGAGTTATGATCAGGATTTGGATGACTATTCCAAATTTTGTTTGGGTGTCTCCTGTGTTTCCTATGATTGTAAATATTTGAGGTTTTACATTTGGAGTTGATTTTTGTGTATGGTGATATGGAGGTGCCCTGTTTCATTCTTCTGAATATAGTCAGTCAGTTTACTCACACCATGCACTGGATAGGTTCTCCTCTCCCCAGTGATTCCTGTTGGAGAATTTGTTGAGGAGGAGTTGGTTGATAGAGGGAGGTTTTGCTTCCAGAATCTCTATCCTGCTTCCTTGTTCTATATACCTGATCTTGTCCCAAAACCAGGATGTTTTGATTATTGTAGCCTTATAATAATGTTTAAATTCTGAAAGTGACATATCTCCAGCTTTGTTTCTTTGTTAATAATTATTTTGACTATTCAGGGTCAATTATATTTCTGTTTGAATTACTGTATTGTTGTTTTAGGTCTGAGAAGTATTATGTTGGTAATTTAATGGGTATAGCATTGAATTTGTGGTTTGCCTTTTGTAACATTGATCTTGTAACTGTGCTGATACTTCCAGTTAATGTGCATAGAACATTTTTCCATTTGTTTGTGTGATATTTGACTTCGTTAATCAGGTTTTAGTCATTCTCACTTTAATGAACTTTAACTCCTCTGGTTAGGAAGATGCTAATGTGTTTGTTTTTGTGGTGCTTTGAATGGGATTAAGCTTTATGCCTATTTGTTGTTAGTGTATAAGAATGTGACTAAGTTTTGGACATATACTTGGTACCCTGAGATTGTTACAAAGCGCTTTATCAGTGCAAATAGGTTTTTGACAGATTGTCTTGGAGTTTTGAAGTATAGGATCATATAGTCAGCAAACAGAAATAACTTGATTTTTTCTTATCCTTTGTGGATTCCATGATTTCTTTCTCTTGTCTGATTTCTCAACCTAGAACATCAAGCACTATGTTGAACAGGAGGGGTAAGAGTGAGTAGCCTTGTCTTGTTCAAGTTTTGGGGAGAAACTCTTCCAATTTATGTCCATTTAACAATATGTTAACTGTGGGTTTTTCACAGGTGACTCTTACTATTTTCAGTTATGTTCCATCTACAGCTAGGTGTTCAAGGGCATTTATCAAGGGTAGATGGTAGATTTTATTGAAACCTTTCTCGCATCTAATGTTATAAATATCGTTTGTATTTTTGCATTTGTTAATATATTTAATTATATTTATCGACATTTGGATGTTGAACAAGTCCTGCATCCTTGGGATGAAGTCAACTAACTCATGGTGGATGGTTTTTGAAATGTGTTGTTACATCCAATTTTCTAGAATCTTGTAGAGTGCATTTGCATCTATTTTTATTAGGAATATGGACTATAGTTCTCTTTTTTCATTAGATCTTTATCCAATTTGAGTGTCAGTTTGTTGTTCTCATCATAAAATGAGTTGGGGAGTATTTTATTTTTATTGATTACTGGTAATATTTTTAATAAGATTCATATTAGCTACTTCTTGGATGTATTTATGTATTGAAGATTTCCACTGGAAATCCATCTGTTCCAGGTCCTTTGTTTGTAGGTAATATTCTTATGGCAGAGACAACTTCCTAGGCTTTCATTGGGCTTTATTGTTTCCACCTTGGGAGGTTGTGTGATATGAGTCAATCCTCCATTTCATTTATGTTATAAAGTGGGTCTATAGAGGTGTGCATAGCAATCTCTAATAACCATCTGTATTTCTTCAGGGTCAAATTTGACTTGAACTTTTGAATTTCTGGTTGTGTTTGTTTGGACTTTTACTCTGTTTTTCCCGATCATTATGGCGAGGGGTCCATCAGTCTTGTTTATCCACTCAAGAACCCAGCTTTTATTTATTTATTTATTTATTTATTTATTTATTTATTTATTTATTTATTTATGTTTTCCTATGGTATTTTTCATCTTCTATGTCTCATATATAGGCTATTACTTTGGTGATCTAGATTCTTTGGCTGAAGTTAAAGTTTTGGTGGACTTCCTTTCCAGCATCCATAGGTGATTTTTTGTGTTGTTCACCTGTTCTCTTTCTAGTTTTTTGATGTCTATTAATAGAGACATAAATTCGCCTCTCAGTATCGATTTCATGGCATCTCCGAGGATTTGGTAAGGTATTTCATTTTTTAGTTTTCCTCTGTGTGAGCAGTAACATTTATTTTATTTTATTTTTATTTTCAAGATGTGGGGAACAATTCAGGGTTGGTGTACAAACGTTAGTTATGCAGGTACCCTTGCTGATGAGATATGTCCCTCCCTCCCTTAAGGTGTTTCTTTATTTCATTTGTTTCTAGGAATCTTTTATCTTCTGTTTTGATTTCTGTGTTGACCCAGGAGTAGTTCTGTATTGTGCTATTTGATCTGCATGTCTTTATAAAATAAGAGGGAGTTTTGTTGTTTTCCATAATTATTTTTATTCAAATATTGTCTCAGATTAAGCATGGTTATATTTTAATATTGCAAAATATGTCTATTTTTGATTTATGGCCTATGATGTTGATAATCTTGGAGCACATTACATGTGTTTGATGTGTAGAATACATATTCTGTAGTTGTTGAGTGATGTATTCTGAAGGTATCAACTAAGTCCATTGGGTCAAGATTAAAGTTCAGATTCCAGATCTCCTTGTTGGTTTTTAGGCTCAGTGATCTATCTAGGGTTGTTAGTGGGGTACTTAAGTCTCCAACTATCATAGTGTGAGTACCTTTTTTTTTTACTTAGTTGTTTTATAAATGCTGCTCCTCCTGTGTTGGGTACATATATGTTTAGCATTGATAATTCTTGTTGAAGGATCAAATCTTTCATCATTATATGGTGTATTTCCTTATCTTTAAAAATTTCTTTTAGCATAAAGATTGTTTTGACTAGTGTTAAGACCAGAACTCTTGCCTTATTTTGTGACATGCCTGCCACCAACTTCGTTTTCCTTCTAACTTTGAGTCTCTGAGCATCCTTTGTGGTGTGATGAGTTTACTGGAGGCAAAAAATTACTGAGTCATGTGTTTTTGTCCATTTTTCTACTCTCCATGTTTTCAGTGTTTCATTTAATCTATTCATGTTCAGGGTGAACATTTAAATGGGGGAGCTAGACTCTGTGACAATGCTCTTAAAGGATGCTTTGTTTTCATTAAGCTTTTGTTTTCATATATGTGTGTGTTTTCAATTTACAGATATTCTGTATCTTTTGTTCTTTCTGTGTTTGTGATATTGTGGAGTATTAGGTTTTTCTTTTCTTTTTTTTTACTTCTGTGCTAAGTAACTTTTATTTATTTTTTAGTTTTTATTTTAAGTATGTGGGGCACAATTCAAGTTTATGAATAAAAATGTGCATTAGGCAACTACACTTATTGATGTGGTGTCCCCATCCTCCCTGGCAGTTTTCTACTACTGTCAATCCCTTTCTTATAGTATTACAATATTTGTTGTAGGTCCACTTACAAGCACCTTTTAAAGCATGTTCTGTAGAATTTTTCTCAAATAACATATTCTCTTAGGGATTGGCCTACTGAAAAGTATTTTAATATTCTCTCAATGATGAAACTAAGTCTGGGTATGAATTTCTTATTTGTAATTTTTTATCACTGTGAATTTGAAAGATTTTGTTCCATTTTCTTACGGCCTGCAATGTTTTGAAGATAAGTCTGCAGTAATTCCAATTGATCTCCTTTGAAAGGTAGTCTTATATATTTTCTTTGCCACTTTTAGTATTTTTTCTGTTATGCCTATTTTATGAAGGTAAATTTCTATTTGTCTAGAGTTTGTATTCTCAAAAATAAATCTTTCAGGGTTTCTTTGAATCTTCTCTGTTCATACAGTCTATGACCAGATATAACACATTTTCTTGAATGATTTAATGGAATGTTTGTTCTAGTATATTTTCCTTTTTCTTTCTATTTCATTTATTATGATCAGATGTAGGTTTGTTTTCTTGATAAAATCACACTTCTCTTGGATAATCTCTTCATTCTTTTAATTTTTTTCTATATTTTCAATAGATTGTGTTAATTCCAGAATTTGTTGTTTAGCTCTGAGATACTTTCTTTTGCTTGATCAATTCTGCTTCCCATGCTTGTCAGTTTGTCATTTGTATATTGAATAGAGTTATTTCATTTCTGTTGTTTCTAAGAATCCTTTCTTGAGTTTGCCCAGTTCTTTAGCAACTCAATTTAGTTTTAGTCCCAGCCTTTCTAGATTTTTATTTATTCTATCCAGTATTTATAAGATATTTGTAAGTTCTTTCAGGGTACTGTCCTTCTCATAGATAGTCATTGATTTTGCCCCAGTAGCTGTTCTCTCTAGCACTGATTATTTGCTAGGGCTCTGGTCACCAGCAGTTCATCATTGATTATTCTAAATTTGCAGCACTTTTCCTATTTTTTTCTTAAATTCCATTGCTCAGTGGTATTTGGAGAAGATATCATTTCTAATACTGTTTCTACTCTTGGTCGTTCCTTAAGCTCCAGGATTGTTCAAGTATGAATTAGAGTTGGAGGTCAGGTAATGTGTTCTCTCTTTTAAATTTTGAGTACTTACTAAAAGATAAGGGGTACTTCAAGTTTTCAGAACCTATTGGCAGGCCATAATACTTGCTATCCGGTGAATGGGCCATCTGGGACTTGCTCTCCATCTCTGCACAATATGACTATACAATGTGTATGCCTGCATAGTCCCTTAGTCCAAGACAAGGTAAAATAGAGAAAAGCGAGTGGAGAAGGAGAGAAAAAATAAGAATAAAGAAAAGTAAGTGTCTGCTCAGTTTCTCTTCAAGAAGATTTTGCTCCATCCCAGTAGTATCCAGTCTCTGGCCATGACAACTTGGTTGCAAGGGTCAGGAGTACCATTCTGGTTTGGGTTTGGCTCTCCTCACTCCTTCTTGAGGAGTCTGCCTCAGGTTTCCTAGCTGTGTTCCCTCCACTGCTCTCACTGCCAGTGTTCAGTTTTCACCAGCAAATATTCCTAAGAAAAACTCCCAAAATGTCTACTGTGAGGTCTCCCACTCCCTTTGCATATGCCTATGTTCATTTCAGTATGGGGTTGAGACATCTTTCTCTGTGGTATCCTGTGCTTGACATATCTGCTCAAGGCAAACAATGGTCAATTTCAGAGGAGTGTGTTAATCATCCCATGGTCTCAGGATGCAGGCTGTTCAAGATACAGGCAGCTCAAAAGTTGATAAAGAAAAGAATTTATCCGTCCAGTTCTAGGACAGAGAAAATGCTGATAGTCCATATTTTAAAATTTTCTCTCTGTCTGGTCTCAGTTTCAGATTATCTCCCCCTGCTTGTTCCATGATCTGTGCTGCCTGTCTCCAATCTGCTACTGCAGGTGTTGGTGTGTGCTGAGTGTCAGTTGATCTCTTCTGCCTTTTCCCAAGAGATGTCCCATAGATGTTTGAACCTTGTGCATGGAACAGGTGCCAAATTCAGAACTTTGGCAAATTTTAGCCTTTTCTGCAACATGTCCCAGGCATTTGGTTTCAGGTCTCACATCAGTTGGACATTCACTCACACACTTGCACACAGGAATAGATGCAGATTAGTTTTTTTGCACTCACTCATGTGACTTTTGTGCACTTTTATTGAATCCAAAGTCACATTTTCTTTTGTTTGTATAGGTTTTCAAAGCCATTGCCCCATCTTTCTTTCTTTTTTGGGGGGGGGTTCTTGTCAGTCAGTATAAAACAAAAAACAAGGAAGGTATCACTTTTGGCAGACACAAAATGACTTTTGTCTGTGTGTCTGTGCAATTGAAACAAAATTAAGTCCCCCATTAGGACAAAAAGAAAAACATGCAAAAGGAAGGTGATTCCTTTGAACACACATTCCTTTGCTCCAAATTTGTGGGGGAAAATTATTTTAAAATTCAGGACACAAACTCTGTGATTATGTAAGAAAATCGGCAAAGCCGCTTTTTGTCTTTTTTTAACCATTAAAGTAAAATTCATTATTTTCTACAGAGTATAACACAACTTCACACAATAAAGATATTTTATTTTTCAAATAAAAACAGGAAAGAAAGGAAAACTCAAACAAGGTAAAGAAATATCATAACTGCCGGGCTCGGTGGCTCAGCCTGTAATCCCGCGCCTTTGGGAGGCTGAGGTGAGTGGATTGCCTGAGCCCGCGGGTTCGAGACCCGCCTGGGCAGCGAGACCTCATCTCTACAATAAATCAAAAAATCAGCCGGGCGTGGTAGCGCATGCCTGTAATTCCGGCTACTTGGAAGGCTGAGGCGGAAGGATCGCCGGAGCCCAGCAGGTCGAGGTTGCAGTGGCCGGAAGCGGCCACTGCACTCCAGTCTGGGCGACAGAGTGAGACTCCAACTCAAAAAAAAAAAAAAGAAATATCATAACTTTGACTTGATTGAATCCCTTTAATGTTGCAGAACAGACCGCATTTGGACAGAGTGGTCATTTTTTTCTCTTCACATTGTGAAATCATTCTGTATTGTTTTCTCATCAAAAAGACAAAAAAATTGTACAAAACCCTACTTCTAAATACAGCATCTGTACCAATTAAGAAGTCAAAGAAGTTTTTCTACAAAATGAAAAGTTTCTCTTTTTCTTCTTAAATTATTCACAAAAAGCAGCTGGAAATCAGGAAGGCAGCTGCTACTCCAGGGTCTCAAATCCATTAATACCACCACAGAACAATTGACACAGTAACAGATCGAATAGGGAATAAAAGCAAAGGCCAGTGTTTGGCATTTGCTTATATCCACAGGTTTTCCCAGAGCTTCGCTTGGAATTGAAAGCAAAATATATAGGCAAACAGGGCTTCTCAATACACAGGAAGGGGGAACCTCAGCACCTCCTGACAACAGAGGTGGCTCTGGGCAGTCAGACTGTGGGGCACGAGGTAGTATCTCAGGCCAGGGCTTATGGTCTCTCTACAACCAATCATTCTTTCCAGGAATCTCAGCCGACTACCATGCGTGGCACCCCGGCTGGGCTGCCATTTCCTCCTAGTGATGGTGGCCTCTGCAAGAATACCAGACAACCGGCTGAGTTCTAGGCAGTAACAGATGGAAATGCTTCCTTTGTCAACCACTTGATGGATGATGCTTGACTGTGCATCTGTCTTCCTTACTCCCTCCCAGGTCCATCAACAACCCTTCTTCACCCTTCTGCTGACCTCCCGGCACTTTCACACACCCCCCTCCCAGCAGTTCAGGACTGGGTGAGAGCTATCAGATACATTCCCTCTCTAACCTCCTTCCTCAGTGATCCCCCATGCAACATCTAATCTTGCCTCTCCCCATCCCATTCACATTCTTACTCAAGTCTCCTAGATACTGGGGCTGGATAGTATCATAAAAGGAGAGGGTCAGGTCCCCACAGCAAACCAAAGAACAGCCTTGTCAGGCACCTAGGAATAGTAACTCTTTGGCTCTTCACCCAACTTAAATAGTCCCTGCCCTTCCTTCTGCTCCACTTGCTAAGTAAGAGCACAGCTGGGGTAAAGAGGCAGTGGGGTGTCTGGTGCCTAGGTCTGTAAACAGTGTGAAGCCTGTAGTATTGTGCTTGTCACCTAGGAAGTGTGCCAGCAGGTGGAGGTCGATTAGTGTGCAGAGACCCATCTTTCAATCTATAATTATCTGAATAACTAAAATTTATGATTTCTAAAATTTATAAAATAACTGTGATCGCATGAAAACCACCTCAGAGAGATATGCAAATCCAGAATCACAGAGGTGACGACATGATTATCAGGAGGAAATACTTGTGGAGTCGCAAAAGTTTGGTAACATTACCCAAGCAATTATCATGAAGTTTTGGTTGAAAAGTGCAAGCTAGTATAAGGATGAGAGCTGTGAAATCCATACACACTACACTCTAGTGACTTTTCTTCCAGGAATTTACAAGTTCTCAGGCTGACAGTTCATGATACCAAAATTACTGCAAAATGTGCAGGAGTAATGATTGAGAAATACACATGAGGTTTCTCCAGCCATAATTCTCCTGTCTCCAAGAAGGACTTTTGCATAATCTTAAGCTTCACCAGAATAAACTAATTATTTGCCTTTACAGAAGTTGTATGCCTGCACCCTTTTATCCTGTAAATAAATACATTTAGTCAACGAAGGTAACATGCAAGAAAATAGTTTTGGGATGCTACAGTCAGTTAAGGGAGTAAAAAATTTTGAAAATAAGGTGTATATCTTGAGACTCCTTTGAAAGTCATAACTTAGAGAAAGAAGGACAGTACATCACCAGCATTCTATTGTGACAGCATATCAGGAACACCTGCCTTACCCATTAACTCTTCATCAGTATAATTGATCTGGATTAAAGAAGAATGTATGAGAATGAATTGGCTTTCTCTCAGGAAGAGAACTCCTCAGGAAACCACAAAGACAAGAGAAGAGAAAAATTCCAGGATACTAGAACAGGTCAAAGCCCTTGACACCAATATCTTCCTTGACCTCAGATTAATTTTTCTTTGAATGTGTGGACTTTGAGACATCATGGTCTTTCCTGTAGATAATGTATGTCTGATGTGAACTTTGACCACATAATTCTAAAGAAGATAACCTCTCACTCAAATTTTCTGAAATGGTTTTGGACTTACTGTGTGATTTAATGGCTCAATGCATCTGGCAGTTATCAGGGAGGGGTTCACAATTGGTTTCTAATTGTGACCTAATCGTGACCTAATTGTAATTCTAATCGTGACCCACCTTACTTG
This sequence comes from Cephalopachus bancanus, assembly GCA_027257055.1. Classification (NCBI taxonomy): domain Eukaryota; kingdom Metazoa; phylum Chordata; class Mammalia; order Primates; family Tarsiidae; genus Cephalopachus; species Cephalopachus bancanus. The sequence continues at coordinate 55,006 of JAPVLO010001506.1, read as the reverse complement.
GGGTCACGATTCAGAAAGATCTCTGGGCTCAGTGAAGGGAATTCTTTATTTTAAGAATTTGTGCTATTCGCATACCATGTCATGAAGGATCACTCTGTACTAGGGCACAGATTTTCATGGATGGTTAAAGAGAGGAAGATGCTGTGTAAACCCACACAGGAACTTTCACTGCAGTACTGGTAATTGCCAGAAGAAGGTGCTCAGGATCCACCCGGCCCATGCTCAGCCGTGGAACAGCTGCAAAGAAGGCTGGTGAAAGGATGCTTGGGGGAATTCATCACAAAGCCTGAGACTTCTTTATTTCAAAACAAAAGTGTTGTAAAAATTTAAATAAAGAAGTTAGCAAGGCCTACTGATGTGGCTTAAGCTTTGAATGTTGCTTGGAGAAATCATTTAACCAAGGCAACAATGAAAATCATGTATAAAAAAATTGCAGGTGCTTTTAGATATATTAATAGAATGAGAATAAGAATGTTTTAATTAATTCAATGTGTTCATATAACAGGAGACACACAGATCCCAGGAAGTAGACTTGAAGGGGATAAGACAAGAAAATGATGAGGTGGCCTGTGTGCCACCTAAACATGGGATTACTCTGATAACATATCTTATGGGAATTGGTTCCTAGTAGAGAAATTATCTTCATGGCATTTTGAGCATAAAAAAGAGAACACATCATTGGAAAATTATTGGAACTTCAATGTTAACACTTACAGTTGAATGAACTTTGTGTCTTCTATCTTGTCCATCTCATGCTGGATTAAGTTATGAGCTACAAAAATCCTGCCCTATGTATATGCATAATGGCGGAGTATTGCTGAAGTAAATACAGATATGTCTGTGTCCTGAGAGCATCACCAAACAACATATGGCTCCCTATAATAAGTGTCTGAGACCACATAAACTCTTCATGTACAGGAATTGGAGTATTTTCTTCTTGATGGCAGCAGCTACTTTTAAGGGTTTCACACATCACAGGATACAGAAGAGGCCAAGACAGTGCTGTGAGATTTTAGAGTCAGCCAATAGGTATTTCATATACACCTATTTCAGGTCGATTAGTGTGAAGAGCCCCATCTTTCAATCTATAATTATCTGAATATTTATAGATTGAATAATACACCTGTCCCTCTCCAAAGTACTCACTTTCAGGTTCAGTCAGTGTAGACTGTGGCTGAGATGAAGAAGCCTGGGGCCTCAGTGAATTTCTCTTGCAAAGATTATAAATATAACTTTGTGAGAGATACAGTCAGAAGAAATCACTGTGAGCCCATATGAAAACCTGCCTGCCAGTAGACAAGAGGTAATTGAGTACAATGGGACACCATAGACCATCTGATTGATACGGATTCATAAACTTGAGGGCTCTCACTGAAGAACAGGTGAAGAGATGGGCTGTAGATGGGTTTCCTGTCATGGTGTATGTTTCCTATACTAACAGTAGGCACATATTTTAAAGAAGTACTTGGAAATGATGGCTTATGACACTAATGGAACTGTAAATATTTTAATAAATTGATATTATACCTCTAAGTGAAAAGGGAAATAAGACAACTGAACAAGAAGGGGTGATTCAGAACTTCTACATAGCTGTATAATGAAAAACTTCATATCAGATAATTGTGTTTATAAAGAAAGTCCTGAAGGTAGGTAGACAGTCATGGTCCTGGGAATTAAAGCTTCAGGCAGTGAGTCTAAGCAGGATACATGAGGACAGGAAAACACAGACCAGAGATGACTCTCTGTATGTACACACAGTTCAGCCACTGAAAGCAAATTTCTTAAAGATTAAGGACATGCATATTACATCACAAGTTCCAATGTTTAGAGTGTGAGTTAGGAAGATAATTAGAAAGAAACACCTCCTGTGAAATCTTACAAAAATTGTCGGATTTTAAAGTGTTCCTGTGGACTTCCCTACAGCATTTGAACTCTACATGACTAGGAAAATCTGGCAGAGCCAAGGTTTTGCTAAGACATAGAGAAGGATTTGCAGACATCCAGAAAATAAGTGAGTGGTTCCAGAACTATTCCAGGGATAGCAGAGATGACACAGCCATGGGTTGTGCGGCTAGCGTCTCTGACTCCAAAAGATTCTTGAACAGGATCCAGCTGCTGAGCTCTGAATCTAGCGCTGTCTCAGTGTCTCAGGCTCACATCTGATGGTCTAGGCTATACCTGGAAAACGTGGCCTCACTGATGGTTAAAACCCTCTTAGAATTTTGCTGCTATTTGAGACACTGTATTCAACCATCTATCTTCTTACTTATCTTCAAACACTAATGTCATTTATGCCTCTGCTTGTCATATGGCTCCTTTTCTTGGTAATTGATGGACACTCCCTTTACTAGAGATCTTTCACTAGAGACCTTTCACATTAATCTCTAATTGGTATACGATTCACAGAAGAAGTGAACACACAGCATTTAACTCAGGGTTCTAAAATGGTCTCATTATCTAGGATTGGAAAACTCAGAACCCTTGATATTATGTGGAGATACACTGAATTTAAACAGCAGTTTGTAAAAACTGACACTTGGAATCTAGTTGTACATGAACATATAATATTGCTTTACTGATTTAGTTGTTTGGTTTATTTCATCAGAGTTGTATAGATTCCCTAATAATGATTGTGTTCATATGTTTAAATTTTCTACCTAAGCATTTTATTTGGGAGAGCTAATGAAAACTGAATTATATTTTTAATTTCAACGGCGAGATTCTCATTGTTGATATATAAGAAAATATTGCCTTATATTTAAACATATATAAATTTTGAATGAAATTGCATTTATTTATGGTATACCTGTGCTAGTTTTTTGCCTTGATTACACTTTTCTATAATTCTGCAATTTTGAATTGTACTTATCCAAGAAGCTTCCATTTAGAAGTATTGAAAACTAAATATATCTGTGACAATAATTTTTAAAATGTGTTAATTGGTGTATATTTTGTAGTACAAGTGAAGTTCTATTTTCATATTCTGTAGTGGTGGATTCTGCGCTTTTAGTACACCTATTACCTGATGAATGAACATTGCACCGTTAAGTAACTTTTAAATAGTCACCACTCTACCACTTTTGTTAGCCTTCAATGCGTATTATTACACTCTTGTACATATAGCTGTATTCCCTGTGCAGTTAACAATTATCAAAGAAAACGTTTGATGTTTTACTTTCATTTTTCAAATTTTCCTGTCCCTCCTAGTGGTTTAATACTGCTCCATGTGTTAATCTTTATTCTGGGATTTAGTATTTGTTTTTGTTTTGTTTTTGATATGGTTGGCTATAACTTTTCACCAATATCTGATGCTCTCCTTTTACTGCCCTTTCTTACAGGGTAAGACTAATATTCCAGAAGTAAGTGAAGGCAGATGGACCTGGACCTAGATTTGGTGACTTTTTCCCTTACCCTGCATTACTTGTAGGTTCTTTTCACGTCATGGGGTGTGTTTGTGGAGCTAAGAATTGACAGATATTTAAATGATGTCTTTGAAAAAGATTGCTGATGACACTAATGGGTCTGTAGATATTCGAAGAAATTGAGAGTATGCCTCTAAGTGAAAAGGAAAATATGGCCAAATTGAAAAAAAGGGGTGAGTCAGGACTTTCACATAGCTGTATAATGAGAAACTTCATAACAGATATCTGTGCTTATAAAGGAAATCCTGAAGGTAAGTAGACAGCTGGGATACTGGGAATCTAAAATTCAGAGAGTGAGTCTGAGCATAATATAGGAGTACAGGAATATGCAGCCCAGAGATGACTGTCCATGTGTACACTCTCAATTCAGTCACTGAGAATGAAGTTCTTAAAGATTAAGTGCTTTTACCCTTGGAGATTAATTGGAGATTTATTGGTCACAGGGAAGGTGGGTTTGGATAGTTTTCCTCCATAGTTTCTGTTCTTTGATCCCAGACAGAATCTTTACATGGGAGAAGTATCTTTTGTTATGTGTTATTAATCCTGGAGTAAAAGACTTAAACAAAAATAAAAATACTCCAAATGCATGTCCTCTGATAATTTCAACTCTAATTCCATACCAAGGTCATTTTAAGAAATTGTATGGTATACCAAATTTAACCATTTACTAACATGACATTCTGTGGTTCATGGCCCAGATACAGTCATTTTCTGTTCCTGTTTATTTTTCCAATTCTTTTCCTCTCACCAGATTTTAGACCTGTTATTTGTCTTATAACATTAATGTAATCAATAACATTTTCACATTTTCATTGTTTAAAATTTGATATTGGGTTAAGACAAATAATTAAATGTTATTGGATGTCTATATCTCCAACTATATTAGATTCATTTGTAATATTTAGAAACTGAAAAAAAATACAAATATTGAAGAGGTTTTAAATATACAAATAGTGATAGTGGAGTTTTCATTGATTTTAATGCTATCAATTATGATATACAATACATCTTGATAAGCAGCAAACTTGTTTATTTACACATGTGCATGCCGCATGAGAAAACACAAAATAAACAACATGCTATGTATTATACTGGTAAAAAATTCTAGAAAATGTAAAACAAAAACTAATTTAAAATAAAGGTCAAAAACTGCATTAGGACACAGTGGGAGTAGGGAATGACTGGAAGGGAGGAATTACCACTGAACAAGAGAAATATTTTACTGATTAATTTGTTTATCATAATGATTGGTATGTTGAAAGCCCAGTTGAGCACAAGTGTGAGTACTTATCAAACTGCACTTTAGCAGTTATGTCATGTTCATTTCATGCCAATAATGATTAAAATTATAATAAATAAACAAGTAAAGAACCTAACTTGAAGTAACTGACAAAGACAGACATTAAGATAAGAAATTCCAGAGATTCATATAAATACACCTACATCACACCAGATATTCTTCCCATCATTTTGGTACACACAAGAGTGCATTCAAATTACACTATGTTCTCATCACAGGAAAAGGGTTCTGCACATCTGACCATGCTTGTCCCACTTGTGCTAGGGTGGGGTCAGAGAGCAGTTGGATCCAGTGGGCACAGTACAAAGTACCCAGACTCACCTGTACCTTTGTGAGTGCTGAAGATATGTGCTTCTGTTTGTAATGTAAAACCTGTACATGAATTTATTATTTATACTATATTCCATGCTTTCCTTGCAAATATAAAAGTAAAGTGAAATGATTGGTGCTATTTACATTACTTATGTGTGTGTCTTGTAGAATCATTGTAGTCAGAAAAGTGAAAATAAAAATTTTAAAAATTGATGCTATGTATTTATGTATGCATGATACAGTCATGAGAGTTTGCATTTCCCAAATGCTATCCTTTCATCAAAATCTCCAAGGACACTCATATTCTCTTGACAATGCTCTATCTGAGGCAACAAAACCTAGAACTTGCTATATAGCAGGAGGTATGCAAATAGGGCCATTCCTCTGCAGATAAAAGCCAGTCAATTTCTGAACCTATAGCACTGGGAGAGAAGCCCTAGGTGTGGACTTGTTAGTTTTCTTCATATAGGGAGCAAGACTGAACACAGACGAATCACCATGGACTTTGGACTCCACTGGGCTTTCTTCATTGCTGTTTTAAAAGGTGATTCATGGAGACCTAGAGCTATTTAATGCGTGAGAGGATGTAAGTGAGAGAAAAAGTGGACATATGTGGTTATTTATGACCATGATGTCTTTGTGTTTGCAGGTGTCCAGTGTGAGGTACAACTGGTGGAGTCTGGGGGGACTTGGTCCAGCCCGGGGTTCACTGAGACTCTCCTGTGAGGCCTCTGGGTTCCCCTTCAGTAATGCTCCTGGATGAATTGGATCCGCCAGGCTCCAGAGAAGGGGCTGGAGTGGATCTCATACATTGATACTAGTGGTAGCACAAACTACGCAGACTCTGTGAAGGGCCGGTTCACCACCTCCAGAGACAATGCCAAGAACATGCTTTATCTGCAAATGAACAACCTGAAAGACGAGGACACAGGTGTCTATTTTTGTGCAAGAGACACAGTGAGTAAATACCCTGAGAGCGCTGACAAAAACATCCCTGGAACGCCAAAGTAAAGGCTCAGTTGGACACACACTACATGGGACAGCCCCAGGGGAGGATTCAAAGGGAGGTTGAGGGCTGTTTTCCTGTCAGTGCTATGGTTTCCTCAGCATCTGTTTCTACTGAGATCTCTCTGTGTTTATGATTTTGTACATACCACTGAATTAGAAAAGTCTGGTACAATAGAAGGAAACAGTTTCATATATCCCTCAGTCAGGTGTCACTAATGGATGCAGAAGATGAGACAGGAGGCCAGGTGAGGTTGTGAACACTTTCATTCCAACATACAAGTCTGAAAACCAGAAAAGAAGAATGGAGGGAGGAAGGTGATGCTTCTTAATTACTTGGTGATCCAAAAATGTCTGACATGTCTATTCTCACCTCCCTGAGCTACGGTTTACCATTAAGAATGCCCTGTGCATACCAACAGTGCACATGCCTTAGTGATGTTGACTTTATTCAGTTATTACCTTGGGAAGGCTGATCCCAGAACATATGTCTTGTCACAAACTAGGTGAATGATGTCAGAGATGTGCACTGGGTTCCTGGTCCATGGGGCTGCCTGTTGTTGGAGAAATGGGAGGTACATTTTTAGGAACAGGACACTGATTATGAATTTTTAAACATGAAAACATAGTTTTATATTTTCAGATTGCATATAGAAAAATGAATGTTTTCAGAAAATACAGTGAACACATTCATCCTTAATGAATCATGCTTTAATTCTGAGGGTGGGCTCACACAGAGCTGCCTTTTTCTCGGGAAATTGTTAAATCTAAGGTAACATCACCGTTTCTCATTTTTTTTTTGTTTCTGATCAGGTACAGAAAACTTTGCTATATTGTTATTTGCCAAGCATAGAATCTCTACTTCCTACAATAGGAGAAAAGCTTCTTCTTTTGCTGAACCTGAGTTAGAAATTGTATATATCACATATGCAACTGTATAGACTTAGGTGTTTTACTATGTGGGAACCTCCCATGAGAGTGATTGCTGCCCAGATCTCACTGTGGGTTTTGAATTTGGACACAGCGATGCTATTAAACACATTTCTATTATTGAAATCTTCTCATCACTGAGAGAGTTAATAATATAATCTCCATTTCTTTGACTTGTTTCTATTTTTTACTGGGTTGCAAACTTGGGAAGGGAAAAGGCTTTGTGTATTTGCATGAATTTAACTTCAGAATCTAGTGAATTAGTCAGAGAGATGAACAACTTTGACAAAAACAGGTTATTCGGGAATTTTAGTGTGGTGTTCAGAAGATGTGAACAGCAGCATTGTGTTTCCAATTCATTTACTAAGTGCTCAGACAAGAGCCTTATAGATGCCTGAGCAGCTGTAGGTAACATTGAATAATATCAGAGTCCCTCTATGACTTCTTTTGAATTTCAGTGGTATTCGTTAGAAATCGTTCCCTTTTTTTTCTGATATTGTGTATGAGGGAGGACTCCCTTAAAACCCAGAATTTATTTCTGAAAATTTTATATTTAACTTAGATGTTCAACTTCAGTCATCTTCAGTTTATTCTCAGTTTAATGCAATACACCTATATGATTTTTTTCACTGCTCAAAACAGTTTGCAAATCTTTTAATGCTGATGCCTTTTAGTGCTTCTGCCATTGTTGCTCACCCCTTTCACATATGCAAAACATTTCCCTTTGAGGACACTTTTAATATGGAGCAAGAAAAAGCCACTCAGGACTAGGGAGTAAAGGGTTTCGGGGTTATGATATTTTTCTTCACACTGCTAAACACAAAATACAGTATAGACTGGTTCACTTGAAAATCACCCATCACAAAATGGAAAAAAGCATTTAAAAAACCTTTAAATAGCCTGGCTCATTGGCTCAGCCTGTAATCCCAGAGCTTTGGGAGGCTGAGATGAGTGGATTACCTGAGCCCGTGGGTTCGAGACCTGCCTGGCCAACTTGGCGAGACCTCATCTCTACAATAAAATCAAAAAAATTTAGCTGGGTGTGGTTGCACATGCTTGTAGTTCCAGCTATTTGGAAGGCTGAGGCAGAAGAATAAATGGAGCCCAGGAGGTTGAGGCTGCAGTGGCCAGGAGCATGCCACTGCACTCCAGTCAGGGTGGCAGAGTGGGACTCCAACTAAAACAAAGTGTTAGAAGTCAGAATAATAAAGGTTAGTCGGGCTTGGTGGCTCAGCCTGTAATCCCAGTGATTTGGGAGGCCAAGGTGAGTGGATTCCCTGAGCCTGCAGGTTTGAGACATGCCTGGGCAATTTGGTGAGACTTCATCTCTATGATAAATCAAAAAATTAACCAGGCATGGCAGCACATGCCTGTAGTTTCAGCTACTTGGAAGGCTGAGCCAGAAGAACTGCCAGAGCCCAGCAGGTCTAGGCTGTAGTGGCCGGGAGTGGCCACTGTGCTTCACTCTGGGTGACAGAGTGAGACTCCAACTCAAAAAAAGTAAAATTTCAAATATTTTTTCAGTGAAGCTATATGCAGTCCCTCAGAACATCACTAGCTAATACACTATTTGTGATAGTTTCATATAATACTTACCTGGTGGGAGAAGCCTGGACTACAAAACATCCGCCCTTCAAAAAATATTTTATCTTCTTAAGTCCCCTCTCATAGTTGAGTAGGCTCCTCTTTTGTTTTAGTCTTGTTAAGGGATTCTTGAGTGTGTTGTCCCCAAAAAATAAAACAGAATTTTGCTGAATTTTGTACTTTTAAAATGTCTTCTGTTATTTATTTTATTACCCTCAAATATTTTGGAAACATTGATGAAACTTTGAGACTCTGTTTGCAAATTTAACATATTTGTAACACTCAGATGAAGGCATCAGACTGTCTTCTGAGGAGACCATACCTCCCATCACAATAGGAGTATTAGATCTGCAAACTGTGGGAACAGAGGGAAGGCAGGCATGTGTGAAGGCAGGTGGCTACTTTTAGGCCCTGTTTCCATTCCTGGGGACACCCCTCATCGTCTTTCTCATCCTGAGATTCAGTCATTTCTGTCAGGGTAGGAAACTTACTTAATCTTATCTTTGATATATGTGGATGCAAGCCCAGGAGGGATATGAGTTACACCTAGTATCTGTACTTGCTCTTTAAGGAATGACTACAGCTAATATCTCCCCCATTCCATTGCACCCAAGTTTTGTGTGTGCATGCTCACTGCTCCAAAACCTCCTTCAGGTCACAATCTCCTTTGCTCAGGGAGATCCCCACTGCCTTGTTTTATGTAGAGACTCTTATGTCCATCATTGTTCCCCCACAGGTTTTCAGCCTCACCTCCCATCCACATTGTCTCATATGGGGCCTTAATTTTGTCAGGTTTTCCTTCTCCCTTGTCTCAGTACTTTATCTTTTATTCTAACAGCCTTATGCCATCTCATCTGGACTCATGTGCAGGAAAGTGCTAATTGTGTGGGTCTGGTCTTTGCAAACCCTGATAGTTCTGAGACAGTCTTCTCTTGTGATTCATCCATGTAAACTAGTGGGGAACTAGATCTTATTCTTGGCATGGTTTTCCTGAAGTTTAAAATATCTTATCCACTGTAGAAGGCAAAGTTTTCATGTATAAACCTATGCATTATTTAACATATTCAAGACATGTTCAATAATATAATACTAACATTTTCAACTAATTGATTTTGGGTGTAGATACACATTGATTGTGGGTGCAGGAACACCTGTTTTTATCTGGAAGACTGGTGTCTGAGCATGGCCTTTCAGTTATGCAGATGCAATATACCTTTGTGATGGAGTCCAATGAACACCACTGGATGCTAATGCTCAGGAGAGCTTTCATTGTTGCAAACGCTTCACACACACCATAGAGGAAACATAGACTCACCCAGAGATGTGGACATGTTTAAATGGTTATTAAGAAATGACATTAAAGAAGGAAGTAAAGGGGTAGACAAAAATGCCCTAAAACAGCAGTACCAGGAATTGATTGGAGCAATGGTGATCCATTCAATTATTCTAGGATTTCAGAGTCCTAAGCCCATGTTTCATATTAATCTTCCTCTGGAACAAAGTCATAATACCATCATAAAGCACTGCTAAGAGAACTCAACAATGTGTACGACATCAGAGAACTTGTGTCTGATTTTTCGGGTACTTCACCACAGTGTCTTTCCTTATTTGGATGTATTATGCTTTTGTTGTAATCTGCTCTTATCATGAATATAACAGCTTGTTTGGAGTTTTGTATTTTTATTGATTGGGGAAAATGAAGATGGTCTGAAAGCAGTACAAAATCATTAGGATTTGCTAGGAAATCCCTGACTCACTGACGCATGTCTGAGGCATTGTGTATAATATCAAAGGATGAACTGATAGAGGATGAGGTTGCCTGCCTTGCTATAGAATCTCATGACATGAGACAGAATATGTGCTCCAAAAAGTATCAGGAGGTAAAACTCATCAATAGAATTTAAAATTACATAACCAGTATCCAAATAATTTATTTATTCAAAATCAAATAACGAAAACTGATGTGAAGCCATTCATATTTTTGATCACTAAAATGAAAAAAACTGTTGCAGTCAACACTGCACTGTACCCACTGAGATGAAGTAGTAGCTGCTTGTCCATCAGGGACAGATGTCCTGGAACATACATAACACACAGCAGTCAAACAAGAGGAAGTCCAAAGTTATCCTGGGAAATGGAATCCGATAGTCCTTTAGGAAAAGGAGAGCAGCGTGGAAAATTTGTAACTTTTTAATGCAATTAATGTCATTAATTGGTAATTTCAGATAATGGACATTTGCCAGTGTATTGTGAGAAAGACTAATGCAGCAGCATTTACTTGGCTCTTTGAGCATCAGAAAGGAGGAACAAGTTTTGGTGGAATTTGGATTCATGGCTATAATAGAAATATTGCAAATGGCACAGGTGATCTTAATACACAGCAAGCACTTCCTGACAGATAGCATTCCTTGATCACCATAAAACAGATTGCATAAAATCAATTTACCCTGAGAATAGGGATTTTCCCTCATCTTTGAAATTGAAAGCTAGCTTTCCAGATGAAGAGGGTGGTACTATAGACGCAAGTCCTGCTGTATTTGGCTTCATGATGATAACAATGGTCATCATGTAATATGATCCTTACCCAGGTCATGAAATATACTGTGGTAAAAGGAATATACCAGGAACTCACTCCATGACGGAGACATGTTTAAAGTGGGTATAAAGGAATGGCATTAAGGAAGGCAGTAAAGGAGTAGACACAAAGGTCCTAAAAATTTACTAAAAAGAGGAACTTTAGAAATGGTGATCCCTTCAGGTGCTCTAGCATTTTGGGTATCTAAACACATATTCTCTGTTAATATTCCTCTGGAGGAATTTAGAAACTCAAACACAAAATTATCATCAAAAAATGAAGAGAATAGATTATGTTACACCAAGAAAAATAAAATTTTTAAATTTTGAACATTCACAGATAACATATGGCAAATGAATAAAGATGAAGATTGTTGAATAACTGGGGCCATTTATTCTGACTTCAGCTGAATGACAAGATGATATTCACAGTGATGGGGACAATATCAATGGTGAAGAATGGTCTTTTGTAACAGTCCTTGTTATCAGACATATATGTATAAGAATTCTCTAATTTTGGCCATTCTCAGGATTATGCATCAGAGATTGGTAGTTTGTTTAAAACACAATGGATTCTGCATATAGATTCTGATGGATTGCTCATGGTAACCAGAAGATCGGGTTCAATGCATCTCTTATCTGATCCTACAGCGACATGAATCAGAATGTGGAGGCACGTAAGTGGAAGGTTGTGACACTACTGTGACCTTATTTTTCCCCTCCAAAAGTCAGCCAGCAACCTGCCTCTAGGATTCTTAATTATGTATCCAGACTCTTGTATTTGGAATGGATGGGCAGTAAACATGCAAAATCAATAGTGGAACTTCCCATTTAAGCTCAGGGCTGCCCCCAAAATGAGTCAGCCTCACTGCCTACCCGGGGTTCTCAGTGTCTCCCTTTCTGTCACCCTTGTCACCCTCCTGCTGGCTGTTCTCCCAGGTAGTCTCACCTAGTGCCTTGGTCACGATGTGGCTGGGCAAGAGGAAGCTCTGATTCAAGTACTGTGTCTCCTGCACAGGTGTCTGTGCTCAGGGGAAGCTGGTGTAGCCTGGGAAAGGGTTGAAAATATCTGGAGAGTTTCTGAGTATCTCCTGTAAGAATTCTGGGTATAACTTTATTGGTTACTTCACAGGGAGATGTGTCAAATGCCCTGGAAAAGTCTGGAGAGGATGAGAATGATAGATTCTAGTGACTCAGATACCCACTACAGACCAACCTTCCAAGGCCACATCACTATCTCTGCAGACAGCTCTGACAAATCTGCCAACATGTAGTGGAGCACCTTGAAGGCTTTAGACACTGCTATATATTACTGTGCAAGACACACATATAGAGAAATGAGTGCTCAGAATGTCAAAAACCCTTCTCAGTTGAGACACATACTGGAGCTTCTGGTGACACTCTAGGGATCACCCAATTTACCCACGGAGGACAGGCTGGTTGTGCCACAGGAGAGAGAACATGCAAAGAACAGCAACTAAGGGTCACAGGCCTTGTGAGAAAGTTAGAGGACCTACATACAGAGACATATAGGCTTCTTGTGGATTCTCTGAAGGAGCTAAAACCTTGTGATATGCAAAGTAGTCCATGATATATATTACACAATTCGTATCAAAAACCTAACACTGGCATGTAAAATACTAGTTTTTGTTTGTGGAGCTTAAGATGGTAACTGGACAGGTCGGACTGTGAGTGTCTCTGCAAAAATGTGTCCATAAAAACTCTGCATGAGTAGGCATACACTGGTAGGAGAGTGAAAGTCCATCTGGGGAAAGACTCAGGTTCATTCACACAGGACACCTCTCTGAATGCAAGTGAAGTCCCCACTGCCCTGAGAGAGGAGCATGACATGCAGGGTCATCTGCTCCTGAAAAGATACTATAGAATCTGGCTGATTCTAAGCACCTGGATCCTGACCCGCACCATAACCTCTTGTAATGGATCAGCTGAATCCTCGGATCTGATCAGTGTAGACAGAGGAACAGGGAGAGCCAGAGACGAGCCCCAGGCATGGTGAGGAAATGCCGACCATAGCCATTTTCTCTGTCCCAACACCATCAGAGCTCCTCATCACCTCCCCCAGCTCTGCCTCGCCTCCAATGTGGGAACTACCGCTCATCAAACTAGGAGAGACAGAAACCCCTCTCCTATGCAGGATTGGACACAGACAAGTCAGAACTGAGTGGCAGACTTGACAGGCAGCAAGCTGGGTGAGTACAGATCTGCTCCACTCTCCTTCTAATGTAGGCTTGGGGCATTTGTTCCAAGATGTGAGCAACTCTATCTAGAAGTGCTAGAAATCAGATTTGAAAGGATGTTGGACTTACAGGAATGACCTCAGAGTGAGTTTGGATCCTTGTTTTTAATTTTTTTCTCTTTGTTTTCCTCAGTTTGTTTGTTTTGGAGGGTTTATTGAGTTTTCTCTCTATATTCTAGTTTTGGTAAGGTTTTAGTACTTGTATTTTTCTGCTATTTTACTAATTTATTTCTATTTTTTAGACTTGCGGTTTGTGTATGGTAAGAATACTTCAATAGGCAGGTGTTTGTTGTATTGTGTGTTTATGTGATTATCAGTATGTTTTGGCTTTTTAAAGTTTTTTTCCGTATTTGTGTCTCTTTTCATGTGTTAGATGGCATGTTTGTCTGTTTTCCCTCTTACTCTTCTCTCTCTCCACCTTCCACTTGCCCCCCTCCTTCATTATTCCATTATTTTTCTTTGTCCTACCCAATTTTGCTTTTAGTGAGCAAACCTATACCCCACTGCATGGAAAGATTGTAACCCAGTAAGAAGCGGGTTCCAGGGTGCCCATACATCTGTCAGTGGATACTGTGATATGCAGAGAAATTTTGTATCAATGTTTCCCCCCCAATTAAATCTCAAACCTGCAAAAAGTACAGGCCCCAAAACACAGTCTAGATTCAGAAACTTAAAAAGCCAGAGGATCCGCATAAGAAATAATAGGAGACTGAGCAAACAGAAGTAAAAGCAACCACACCTACCCTGAACAACATAATTAAAGAGGAGAGAAAGCAAAGATGAGGAGGGAAAAATTCTACATAAAGAAAAGGAATAAAAAAGTATATTGTTCTCAAAGATCCTAGGAGGTCAGACACTGTGAATACAGACTTCACAAAACAAAAATGAAGAGCCTCCAAAATGACAGGTCTCAAACTCCAAATGCAGATGTCAAGATATTAATAGAGAGAATAAACAGAATTGATGAGAGACAAGAGGAAAGAATGAAGGGGAGAATAACTGAGATAACAGCAGTGAAGAATACTGTGAATTGAATAAATAAACTGATAAGCATAAAAAGCAAAATTAGTCAAGCAACAGAAGAAAGAATTTCAGAGGTTGAGTGTCAAAATATGGAACTAACTCAAAATGTCAAAAAAAAAAAAAAAAGAAGCTTATAAAGACAGAACAAAACCTTTAAGAGATGAGTGATTATTCCAAGAGGGCAAAACTAACAGTACGAGAGAAAGAGAGACAGAAAGAAAGACACAGACCAACCTGGAACAAACACACCATGAAATTATTCAAGAAAACTTCCTTCATCTCATCAGTGATGTGAACATTCAAACACAAGAGATTCAGAGAAACCTTGTGGGACAACAAATGAGAAAACCAAACCCTAGAGACAAAGTAATTCGCCTAAACAAAGTAGGTATAAAATAAAAAGTCCTAAATGCAGCAAGAGAAAAAAGTCAGACTACTTACCAGGGAAGACAATTACAGTATTTGCAGATGTATATACAGAAACACTATAGACGAAGAGACCTTGGAGCCCAATCTTCAATGTTCTCAAAATAAAAAAACTTCAACCAAGAGAAACTTACCCAGCTAAGCTCCATTAGGAGGGAGGGAGAATTAAAATATTTCCCAGACATTCAATACCTATGTTCTTATGCTGCCTCTAGAGCAGCTCTAAAAAACACCTAAGAAATTATTAAACACAGAAAAAAGTGAAAAAATCCCCACAAAGTTCTTCACAAGAGTGCAAGAAAAACATTGAACACCCACATGAACAAACCCCCAAATCAAAAGAAACTCAAAAAACAAACAGG
Organism: Cephalopachus bancanus; assembly: GCA_027257055.1. Lineage (NCBI taxonomy): Eukaryota > Metazoa > Chordata > Mammalia > Primates > Tarsiidae > Cephalopachus > Cephalopachus bancanus. The sequence continues at coordinate 39,811 of JAPVLO010001506.1, read as the reverse complement.
AAAAATATCAAATCTATAAGAATCTCAATAAGAATAAATTCTCACAATTCAATAAGTAGCCCAAATGTGAATGGACTAAATGCACCACTATAAGACATAGAAAGGAAAATGGATAAAATATTATGAGGCAACAATATATTGTCTCCAAGAGACTCATCGTACCAGAAAGGACACTTACAGACTCAAAGTAAGAGGATGGGAAGCACAATTTTAGGTGACCAGAAAAGAAAGGAAAGTAGGAATTGTGATCATAAAATCAGATAAAATACACTTTGAACAATCAACATTTTTAAAAAGGATACAGATGGTCACTATTTAATGACAAAAGGTTCAATCCATCAACAAGAAATGCCCATACAAAACATATATTCACCCAACATATGAGCACCAACTATCATAAAGCAGCTTTTAGGCAAACTGAAAAAAGATATTGACTCTAACACTATCATAGCTGGTTACTTTAACACCTCACTCACAACTGTAGACAGATAATTAAGACAAAAATTCAGTAAGGAAATTCAGATCCTCAATGTGACTCTTGACCAAATGGACATATTTGATACCTACATAATACTCCAAGCAATGAACATAGATTATATATTCTACTAATCAAAACATAAACCATACTCTGAGATCTACTACAAACTAGGCCATAAATTAAGCATAAACAAATTTAATAAGATTGATTTTGCCTTACATCTTCTCAAACCACAGAGGAATGAATATAAATATAATCAACAATAAATTTCCCCCAAACTCCACAAAGACGTGGAGACTAAACAGCATGATGCTAAGGAACTCCTGTGTCAACATGGAAATCAAAACAGTGATTGAAAGATACCTGTAAAAAATGAAAATAAAGAAAAATCTTACCACATCTCTGGGATGCTGTGAAAACCATAGTAAGAGGGGAATTTATATAGATATGAACAAACATGAAGAAAATAGATAGATCAAAAGTTGTCAGTCTAATATCTCACCTAAAGAAGCTGGAAAAGAAAGACAATCAAAACCATAACTTCAGCAGAAGAATCCAGATCACCAAAATAAAAGCCCAAATCTGGGACATAGGAGACAAAATGATAATACAACAAATCAATGAAAAAAAGCTGATTAATTGAAAGGATAAAGAAGATGGTTGATGGCCTAGATATAATGACCAATAAAAAAAGATGACAAGTCAAAATAAACTCAAAAGGAAACACAAAAATTGAAGTCACAACTGATCCTGAAGAAATAAAAGATTATTAGAGACTACTATGTACACCAGTATGGGAAAAAAAACTTAAAAACCTAAAGGAGATGGAGGAATTTCTGACATAACACTATCTGTCCAGGTTGAAACAAGAAGAAATTGAGAACCTAAACAGATCAACAACAATCCAGGAAATTGATTACGTCATAAGAAAACTACCTACAAAAACAAAAACAACAACAAAAGCCCTGGATCAGATTGTTTTCCAGTAAATTCTACAAAATATACAAGGGGGAACTGATAACAATCCTACTGAAAGTTTTTCAGGTGATTGAGGATGATGGAAAACTCCCCAAATCATTTTATGAAGCTAACATGACATTGATATCCAAGCCAGGCAAAGTTCCAACAAAGAGCTCTACAGGACGATATCTGTGAAGAACATGGATGCTAGTATTGTCCACAAGATCCTAGCAAAACGGATTCAACAACACATATTAAAAATCATCCACCACAACTATTAGACTTTATTTCTGTGTTGCAAGGCCAGTTCAACATTTGTAAGACCATAAACATAGTTAAATACATCAATAGACATAAAAACGAAAGCCATGTGATTATATCATTAGATGCAGAAAAAACTTTTGATAAAATCCAGCACACATTCTTGATAAAAACCCTCAAACATCTAGGCATAGATGGAACATACCTCAAAATATGAAGAGCCATCTACGAGAAACCAACAGCCAGTGTAATGCTAAACAGACAGAAATTGTAACCATTTAACCTGAAAACTGGAATGTGACAAGGATGCCCACTATCACCTTTCCTGTTCAACATAATTTTGGAAGTTCTATCTAGAACAATCAGAGAAGAGAAGGTGATCAGTGGTATCCAAATAGGAAAAGAGGAATTCAACCTATCCTTCTTGGCAGATGACATGATTCTATACCTCAAAAACAAAAGAGAATCTGTTAAAAACTTCCTTGTACTAATAAAGGACTTTGGCAATGTCTCAGGGTATAAAATATATGTGCAGTAGACAATCGCATTTCTATACACCAATAATTTAAAAAACCCAGAAACTCAAATAAGAAACACAATTCCTTAGCCGGGCTCGGTGGCTCAGCCTGTAATCCCGCGCCTTTGGGAGGCTGAGGTGAGTGGATTGCCTGAGCCCGCGGGTTTGAGACCCGCCTGGGCAGCGAGAACTCATCTCTACAATAACTCAAAAAAATCAGCCAGACAGAGTAGCGCATGCCTGTAATTCCGGCTACTGGGAAGCCTGAGGTGGAAGGATCACCGGAGCCCAGCAGGTCGAGGCTGCGGTGGCCAGGAGCGGCCACTGCACTCCAGTCTGGGCGACAGAGTGAGACTCCAACTCAAAAAAAAAAAAAAAAAAAAGAAACACAATTCCATTCAAAATAGCCACAAAAAATGAAATACATTGGCATATTCCTAACAATGAAAGAACTTTACAATTAAAAGTACAAAACACTGCTCAAAGAAATCAAAGATGACACAAATAAGTGGAAAACTATCCCATGATCATGAATTGGGAGAATCAAAATTGTTAACATGTCCATTCTACCTAAGGCAATATACAGATTTAATGCAAAACCCATCAAATTGTCAGCAAGATTCTTCTGAGACATAGAAACAACAATACAACAATTCATATGGAAACATAAAAGACCAAGAATAGCCAAAACAATTCTCAGAAAAAAAAAAAGCAGGACGTATGTCACTCACAGACTTTAAATTTTATTATAAAGCTTCAAAAATCAATACATCTTGGTATTGGTACAAGAGCAGGCATACAGACCAATGGAATAAAATTGAGATTTCCAGAAGCAAAACTTCAGTTTCTCAACCAACGCATCTTCGACAAAACCTCCACTACCAACTACTGGGAAGAGTAGACGCTATTCTGTAAATGGTTCTTGGAAAACTGGCTGACCACATACAGAAGACTGAAACAGGACCTCTGCCTATCCCCATAAACAAAAAAATAATCCTAAATTGATCAGAGACCTAAATGTAAAACTTCAAACTATAAGAGCCTCAGACAATGCAGGACACTCTTATGAAAATTGCAACTGGCAACCAATTCCTTATCAAACCCCAAGTGTCCATGCCATAACAGATAGATGGACAAGTTTAACTTTATCAAACTGGCAATTACTGCAAAGCCAAAGAAACCATCAAGAAATCAGGGAGACACACCACAGACTGGGAAAAATATTTGCCAACCCTGTGTTTGAGAAAGGATTAGCATCAAGGATCTATAAGAAACTCAAACTTGTTGAAAAGAAAAAAACAAACAGCCCCACAGTAAAGGCAGCTAAAGACATGAATGGGCAGTTCTCAAAGAAGACATATGAGCAGGAAACAGATACATGAAAAAATGTTCAGCTTCACTAAAATTCAAAGAAAAGCAAATTAAAGTTACATCAAGATAAGTCCTAACTCCAATTACAATGGCCATGATTAATAACTCAAAAAGTAACAGATGCTGGAGAGGATGTGGTGAAAAGGGAACACGTCTACACTGTTGGTGGGAGTGTAAACTAGTACAGCCTCTGAGGAAAATAGTGTGGGGATTCCTACAACTTGTATATATTGATCTTCCATATAACCCCTCAATCCTCCTACTGGGAATATACCCAGAAGATCTCAAATCACTTTATAAAAAAGATAGTTGCACACATATATTTATTGCAGCATTGCTCACAATAACAATAACAATAGCATGGAACCAAATGCTGCCCATCAAGAGGACTGGAAATAATGTGATGCAGACACAAAAAGAATATTATGCAGCCATAAGGAAGAAAAACATCATGAACTTCGTAGCACTGTGGATGTATTTAGAGTCTATAAAACTGAGAAATCTTTCACAAAAACAAAGAACTAAATATGACATGTTATCACTCATAAGTTGACCTTAAACAACTATCAAAATACTATCAGCAAAGGAATGACAGTGTTGGGATCCTGTGTAATCATGAGGGAATAGAGAGGGGAGACTGGCAGTAGTGAGAAACTCTCTGGGGAAGGGGGGGCACACCTCATCAACAAGGGTACCTGCACAATGAATAATTGTATACATAACCCAAAATTGTGTCCCACTCTTATAAAATAAATAATTTAGAGGTGAAAAAATGGCTAGCTTCCTCCTCGTATATATGGAATACCTTTAATTGTAAATCCACACTATTCATCTTTGCCTGCATTCCCTTTTTCCTTACTTTCCTATTTCTGTTATTGTTTAAATATAGACTTTGTAGTATAAGTGCAATTTTATTACATGGGTTTATTGTGTAGTAGTGAAGTTTGCTTATTAATGTTCTATTACTGTTTCATTTCACAATTCACAGTTTTCTAATATGGTATATTAGTGTATTTATTAATTTCATACTCTTTGTCAAGCTGTATGTTTATAAAATAATTGAGGCTTATTCTAGAACATTCTTCAAAATTGTCTTAATTTTATTCTCATCTAATTATAAATTTAAATATTACTTCAACTCCAGCTTATGCATTATGTCTGATTGCAAATAAAAAGCCTAATGTAACACTACAAGGAAATAGTGAATTTAAGCTCAACTTGGCTCAGTGGCTTAGCCTGTAATCCAGCAATTTGGGAGGCTGAGGTGAGTGGATGTCCTAAGCCCGCACATTCGAGACCAGCCCAGGATACTTGGCAAGACCTATCTCTACAATAGATCAAAAGTAGCCAGGAGCATTAGTGAGCACGTGTAGTTCTCACTAATTGGAAGGCTGAGGCAGAAGGATAGCTGGTATCCAGAGATCATTGCTGGGGTGGCCATGAGCATATCACCACATTCCAGCATAGAAGACAGAGTAAAATTTCAACTCAAAAAAAAAAAAAACGTAATCTCATAGTGCAGGGAGCCAACCCTGCAACTGGACAGGGGGCCAGAACCTTGTCATAATGTCCCAAGATCCAGAGACTGGTAACAGTTGGCGAAATGATCAAAAACTCCTGGCAGATAAACTGAGTAGACTCTCTAATACCTGGGCAGAGAACTTTTTCAGGGTGTCCTCTGCAGAAGAGAAGATCTGCACTTTGAGACCAGGCACTGAACTATGTGTTGCATTGGGGCTGCTCTTAGCCACCTAAGAGAATATTGCCCCAGAGCAAAAGCCCTGATGCAAGACAGATGCAGAATTCCAGAAAATCAACTCTTCACCCTGAGCTAGCTGCTGGGTGATAGATGCAGACAGCAAAACTGACTGAGAAGGAGGCTGTGGGTGTTATTGGTTTCTTGGTGTAATTACTTCGTTTGGTTGCTTTGTTTGTTGGTTGGTTTTCTCTTTTATTTCATTAAATTTTTTAACTCTGTTTTTTCTGATTTTTTGTTGTTTGTTTTCATATGTTTTTTCCTATTTTTCTTTCTTCTTTTCCTTTTACCTCCTTTCCTTTTTTCTCTCCTTCCATCTCTCTTTCACCTGTTATAGCATGTATTGGACCCCAGGTCTATGCAGGAATATTCACTGTAAGGTCATTTTGTGCAGAGATGGAGAAGGAGTCAAAGGACACCCATTCACCAGATTGCAAATATTGTGACCAGCCAATAGATGCTTAACAATGAAACCCCCATCCCCTAGAACGTTCTCAAAATTTTAAAGAGACAGCATAATACCCCACCCCTAGTCCTACTTCATAATTGAACCAACTCAGAGCACAAGCTCAGGGAAAGACAAAAGGTGGAGAAAACATCAGAAGTGATTTTTTTCTACATTTTCCCACTGAGCAACTAAATTAAAGAGAAAGATAGGGAAACAGCTACAAATGAAGAAAAATCAATGAATAACTGATGGTACCAATCACAGGCCCAACGAAGAATCAATAATAAAAAGAATAGGTACTGGTACACAAACAATGGCTATCTCTGAGACAGAAACTTGCTAGAGAAAGGCTAGGCAGAAAGACAGGGCAGGTTCTTCAGTAACATGTAGCAAGTAACAATGTAGCAAATTTCCAGCAGTGTAGGCCTCTCAGACTAATACATTCACATTGATAAACAAACTTCCTGGGATTCTCTCAAGACTTGAGCTTAAGTATTCACTACTGTTGATAAAAAAACAACCAATTAACTCACCATTAGACAACTACCTCCTGCTGATTTTTCCTCAGTATTGTACATCAGAACAGGGAGTGCTATCCATTCATCTCACAACTAGTGCTAGCCAAACGGCTCAGTCTTGGGACTACAAAAGCATCAGGTTTCATCTCCAAATTGGCAACCCCCTCAGGGATCCTTTCCCTGTGGGATCTTCTCTGTCCTCCCATTAAATCCTGCTTTCTCATGTTCCAGCTGTCTGTGTCCCTCATTCTTCCTGGGTATGACAGAAGAACCCCAACCTGAAGATCTGCAGAAGATTTTTGGAACTGAAGAGCTGTGAACCCCAGATGCTGTCTTGTCAACCAATGGAGACACCTGAAACTGGAGATTTGCTGGAAGAAGGCAAGACTCTGAAACTGAGACAGTGCTGGGGGCTGCAACACTCTCAGGGATTGCCTAGCCAGCCCACTGAATCAGCAATACTCTCAGGGAATGGCTTGCCAGCATATTTGAGTCAACAAATCTAGTACTGGCTTGCCATCCCTTGAGCTGACCCTTTCTGGGGACTCGACTGGCCAATTCATTGAGGTGACAATCTCTAACTCCAAGCTGACCTGAAAAATCCATAACATCTCTGAGAAAGACAGTAACCAGAAAGTACATTTGGAGATCACAGAAGCATTAGATAGAATGAAAAAAAAATCAAGAAATACAAGGATCAAAACTGCATAAAATTGCAAAAGAACTGAAAAAAATCAGGAATGTGTACTTGGTAATAATACAAATGATTAACTCCAGTCAATAAATAAATAACAATCTGACAAACATAGGAAGCAGAATTGACTGAACAGAAGAATCTCAGAGCTAGAAGGCCAAAGGTGAAATTAACTCAATGTATTAAAAATAGACAAAAAAAACTTAAAAAAGAAAGAAGACATTCTCCAAGATAAGTTTTATTTTAGCAAGAATCCAAGCCTACATCTGAACAGAATACCTGAAATACAAAGACAAACAGAAAATACCCTGGAAAAATTATTCCATTAAGTTATTCAAGAAAACTTCCCTTCTTTGGCCAGAGAGATGACGACAGAAGAGAAGAGATCCAGAGAACCCCTGCAAGACATCTTTTGAGAATACCAACCCCTAGAAACAATGTAATTACCAAACAAAATAGGTGTTAAAATCTTAAAGGAAGCTAGGGAAAATTGTCTGAATACCTATTAGGGAAGACAGATCAGAAATGCTGCAAACTTATCTGCAGAAACACCAGAGAACAGAAGAAACGGGACACCCCAAATTTAATGTTCTCAAAAATAAACAATTTCAAGCAAGAATTTTCTACCCAGCCAAGCTAAACTTCATCAGAGGCAGAGAACTGATATCCTTTCCAGAAATCTAATCTCTAAGAAAATATGCTGCCTCAAGACCAGCTTTACAGGAGACACTTAAAAAGTTACTGTGCAGCCAGGCTCGGTGGCTCAGCCTGTAATCCCGCGCCTTTGGGAGGCTGAGGTGTGTGGATTGCCTGAGCCCGCGGGTTTGAGACCCGCCTGGGCAGCGAGACCTCATCTCTACAATAAATCAAAAAATCAGCCGGGCATGGTAGCACATGCCTGTAATTCCAGCTACTCAGAAGGCTGAGGCAGAAGGATCACCAGAGCCCAGCAGGTCGAGGCTGCGGTGGACGGGAGTGGCCACTGCACTCCAGTCTGGGCGACAGAGTGAGACTCCAACTCAAAAAAAAAAAAAAGTTACTGTGCAAGCAAGGCTCGGTGGCTTAGCCTGTAATCCCATGCCTTTGGGAGGCTGAGATAAGTGGATTGCCTGAGCCCGCAGGATTGAGACCTGCTTGGGCAGCGAGACCTCATCTCTACAATAAATAAAATATTAACCAGGCATGGTAGCGTGTGTCTGTAGTTCCAGCAACTTGGAAGGCAGAGGCGGGATTGCTGGAGCCCAGCAGGCCGAGGCTGTGGTGGCCAGGAGCGACCACTACACTCCAGTCTGGGTGACGCAGTGAGACTCCAACTCAAAAAAAAAAAAAATTACTGTGGAAAGAACAAACAGAAACAAAAGAGAGACCGTATACTCCAAAAAAATCACAGACAAACACAGAAACAGTAAAACACACAGCATGTGCACAAAACTGAAAACAAATACATATGAACACAAAAGCAAAATGAAAACAAAACTGCCTTATAGAAGTCATGTTACAGGGACAACTCTCACATTTCATTGATCAGCCTGAATGTAAATGGACTAAATTCATCACTGAAAAGACAGAGAATGAAAACCTAGAAGGACAAACAATGCCCAGTAATTTGCTGATTTCAGGAAAGTCTTCTTACTACAAAGAATGACCACAGTCTCAAAGTTATAGGATGGAAAACATATTTTCAGGCAAATGGATCACAAAGGGCACAGCATTCGAGAACTTAATAATAGACTAAACAACATTTAGGCTATTAGAATTTTTTAAAAAAGATAAACAAGGACTTTACATGTAATAAAACTTTCAATCAACAAGAAACATCCATTCTAAACAGGTAGGCACCCAACACATTTGTACAGAATCTACTAAGTAAACTAAAAAAAGATATTGTCCCTACCACTACGACATTTTGAGACTCCAATACCCCCAGCAACCCTATGTTGATTATTAAGGAAAAATAAACTAAAACACTCAGGAGCTCAACTTCATGGTTGAACAAACTTCATAGAGGTTTATGGAATCCTCCAACAAAAAACCAAAGTATATACACTCTACTCATCATCTCAGGGAATATACTCCCAGATTGACAGCACCCTTGGCCACAAATCAAGCATAAATAAATCTCCCAACTTTTAAATACTGCTATTAAACTTCTCAGATCACAGCACAATAAAAATATTAGAACCAAAAACAAAATTCTTCCAAAACCCATAAAGTCATGGACATTAAACAGCATAATGCCAAACAACTCCTGGGTGACCATAGAAATCCAAACAGAAATTAAAAGATTCCCGGTAACAGATTAAAACAAAGACACAACTTTGTAAAACCTCTAGGTTGCCTTGAAAGAATTATTCAGAGGGGAATTTAAATGCTACAAGCAAATATCAAGAAAATAGAAATAGAACAAGTTAACAGCCTAAAAAATCACCTAAGTGAGCCATAAAAAAAGACTACTAAAACCCTAACTTTGGAAGAAGAATTCAAATCACCAAAGAAAAATCCAGCCAGGCTCAGTGGCTCAGCCTGTAATCTCGCACCTTTGGGAGGCTGAGGTGAGTGGATTACCTGAGCCCATGGGTTCGAGACCTGCCTGGACAGCGAGACCTCATCTCTACAATAAATAAAAAATCAGCTGGACGTGGTAGCGCATGACTGTAATTCTGGCTACTCGGAAAGCTGAAGTGGAAGGATCGCCAGAGCCCAGCAGGTCGAGGCTGCGGTGGCCGAGAGCGGCCACTGCACTGCAGTCTGGGTGACAGAGTGAGACTCCAACTCAAAAAAAAAAAAAAAAGAAAAATCCCAGATATGGGACATGGAAGAAAAAAATACCATAGAAAAAATAAAGGAAAATAAAAAGCTGGTTATTTGAAATGGCAGACAAGACTGATAAACTCCCTGCCAGAATGACCAAGAAAAATAGAAGATTAAAATAAACACAAACAAAAATGCAAAAGACAAGGTTACAACAGACCCCAAAGATATTGAAATTTTTATCAGAGATTGCAATGCACACATGTATGAAAACAAACACCAGCTGGGCTCGGTGACTCAGCCTGTAATCCTGCAACTTGGGAGGTTAAGGTGCGTGGATTGCCTGAGTCCACGGGTTTGAGACCCGCCTGGGCAACTTGGTGAGACCTCATCTCTACAATAAATCAAAAAATTAGCCGGGAGTTGTAGCGTGCGCCTGTAATTCCAGCTACTTGGAAGGCTGAGGCAGAAGGATCACTGGAGCCCCAGCAGGTCGAGACTGCAGTGGCCAGGAGAGGCCACTGCACTGCAGTCTGGGTGACAGAGTGAGACTCCCACTCAAAAAAGAAAAAAAGAAAGAAAGAAAACAAACACCATAATCTAAATGAAATTGAGGACTTTCTGACATCACACTTGCTCTCGAGGTTGAAATTGAGTATCCAAACAGTCCAATATCAACCCACGATATTGATTCTGTCATAAGAAATCTAATACAAAAAAAAGTCCTGGATCAGATGAATATCCATTATAATTCTTCAATACATAAAAGAAGGAACTAATATCAATCCTATTGAAAATATACCCAGTAATCAAAAAAGACAGAATGCTCCTGAAATCATTTTATGGTGCAAACATCAAGCAGATACTCATGCAGAGTGGAGATCCAGAGAAGAAAAAAAAAATACTACACTCCAATATCCCCAAAGAACATAGATGCAAAAATACACAGCACGTTTCTGGCATATTGGATCCACCAACACATTTCAAAAAACATCAACCATATCTAAGTAGGCTTCATCCCCAGGATGCAAAGCTGGTTCAACATTCACAAGACCATAAATGTAATTAAATGCAACAAAAAATGTAAAATAAGAGGCATATGATTATATCATTGAATGCAGTAAAATTTTTCAATGAAATCCAGCATTCCTTTTTGAAAAATGCCCTGGAGCTTCTGGGCATAGAAGGAGCATAAAATGGATAAACACATAGGCATCATATTGCTAAGTGGATAGAAATTGTAATCATTTCCCCTGAAAACCAAAACAAAACACAACTCCTCACTCTCATCCCTTCTGTTCCACATCATTTTAGAAATCTTAGCTAGACCTATGATGAAATCAGGGCTATTAAAATAGAAAAATTCAGATTATGCCTCTTTTCTGATGATATTATATTATACTCTGAAAATCCATGAGTGTCTTGTACACTAACCACAAACAAGCAGAGATTCAAGTTAAAAGCCCAATCCCATTCACAATAATCAAAAATAAAATTAAATATCTCATCTTACTATCTAACCGGAGAAGTGAAAGATCTTTAAAATAAAAACTGTGAAACATTGCTCAAATAAATCACATATGACTCAAACAAATGAAAAAATGTGCCATGCTGATACACTGGAATAATCAGCTTTGTTAAGATATCCTTCCTAGAAAATACAGTCTGCAGTTTCATCATTATACCCATTAATTACCAAATCGTTCTTCTCTAACTTGGAAATTAAAAAAATATAGAAATCTGAAAGAAAACATAAAGGACCATGAATAGACAAAGCAAATCTTAGCAAAAGAAACAAAGTGGAAGGTATTACAATTCTAGACTTTAAACTACATTATAATACCTCAATAATCAAAGCAATCTACTATCAGTAAAAATACAGGCATATAGAAAAATTGAACAGAATGGAGATTCTGGAAGCAACACCACAATTTTCCAACCAACTTCTCTTCCACAAATTTTCAAATACTAACCACTGGGCAGAGGACAACCTATTCAGTGAATGGTCCTGGGAAAACTGGTTGACCTCATGCAGAAGAAGGAAACAGGACTCCTACCTGTCAGCATACACAAAAATCAATTCTAAATGGATCAAAGACCTCAACATAGAAGCTCAAACGTTAGGAATCTTAGAAAACACAAGAGACAGAGACAGCCTGAAGATGGCGATGGCATAGGTGAATCTGTGAGACTCTCTGAACGTGAGTTCCCAAAAACACTCTTACTTTTCTTCCTGCAGTCCCCTGCCCACCACCAGCTGCACTGGTATGAGGCCTGGGGAGATTTGGTCCCACACAGGGCCAGATATTGCAGCCCGGCTATGACTGCTCCACTATATGTGACTCTGACTGACTGGGGAATACCGAATTACGGATCTCAGCTCCGTCCCTGGCTACATAGTCATGATTAGCACCCAGCACCAAGCTGATGGTCACCCAGGGAGGCTCTTTGCACCCACCCTTCAGAGATACTTGTCCCATTTCTGGCTGAAGTGCCCTGTGAGGGACCGAGAACCACCACATGCCCTCTGGAGCTTTGGAGATCTGGAGCCCTGGGCCCATCCTGGCTGAGGCACTCAGTGTGCGACAGCAAGCTTGTATTAGGTAGTAGAACCCCAAGCTTATGTAAGGTGCTGATCAGAGGCTTCCAGCTCCAGAGAAGGGAACCCCCGACCCTCTCCTCCACCCCTGCCTGCTGCTGGCTCACCGGATCCAGCGCCCAGCTGTGCAACTGGTCCCACCTAGAGACCCACATGAGCATCCCTAAAAGTGAAAGGAAAAATACCACCTCCGCCATTTTCAAGGCAGATTAACATCGTACCGCTCACCTATCACAGCCTCCACCTCGGTTCCCATGGTGATGGGAAAATAGGAGACAAAGCCCCTCCCCGACACTGAACAGAGAAAAGAGTCACAGATCTCCCAGGCAGTAGGCTAGCTGCCTGAAAAAAAGAACAAAAGGGAGAGGCTGGAGAATAGAGCTCAAGGGACTTTAGCCACTAAGGTATGAGAGAAAACTCTACACAAATGAAGAAAAATCAAAATAAGAATATGGGTCTCTCCCAGAATCCTGGGAGGGCAGACACTGAGAAAACTGACTTCAGAATGCAAACAATAAAGAGCCCCCAGAAGGACCGGACTCAAACTACAAACCTAGATATCAAGACATTAATGGAGAGATTAAAAAGAATTGAGGAGACTCAAGAAAAACTAGAAAGGAGCTGATATCTGAGATAACAGTAATAAAGAATACTGTGAATGAAATAAATAACAAACTGAAAAGCATGGAAAGCAGAATTACCCAAACAGAATAAAGAATCTCAGAGCTTGAGGACGAAAATATAGAACTAACACAAACTCTCAAAAACACAGAAAACAAGCTCAAAAAGACAGAAAACAAAACTTCAAGAGATGAGTGATTACTTCAAGAGAGAGAACCTAAGAGTAATTGGCCATCTTGAGCCAGAAAGAGTGACAGAGACCACACTGGAACAAACCTTCGATGAGATCATTCAACAGAACTTCCCTTACCTAATCAATGATGCAAGCACTCAAGCATGAGAGATTCAGAGAACCCCTGCAAGACAAAAAATGAGAAAACCAACGCCTAGATATATAATAATTCGCCTAAAAAAAGTAGGCATAAATAAAAAAATCCTAAAGGCAGCAAGAGAAAAAGGCCAGATCACCTACCAGGGAAAACGAGTTAGAATAGCAGCAGATTTATCTACAGAAACCCTGCAGGCTAGGAGAGCTTGGAGCCTCATCTTCAAAGTCCTAAAAGATAAACAATTTCAACCAAGAATAACCTACCCAGCCAGATTAAGTTTCATCAGTGAGGGAGAATTAAAATTTTTTCCAGATATACATTATCTGAGAACTTACGCTGCCACCAAACCACCTCTACATGAAACACTTAAGAAAGTACTAAACACAGAAGAAAAGGGGAAAAAAATAACAACTTTCTTCATGAGAGAACAGGAAAAAGAATAAAATACACATGATCCAACCCCCAAAACAAAAGAAAGACAATAAACCAAGTGGAAGAACAACTGTATAAGAACTCTATGATAGGGACGAACTGTCACATTTCAACATTTAGCCTGAACGTGAATAGAGTAAGTGCACCACTGAAAAGACATAGAATGGCAAAATGGATAAAATATCACCAGCAACAATATACTACCTTCATGAGACCCATCTCACTAGAAAGGACATGCACAGACACAAAATAAGAGGCTGGGAAACAAATTTTCAAGCGACTGGAACACAAAAGAAAGGAGGAGTCATGATCCTAATTTCAGACAAAATACCAGTTAAGCTATCAAAAATTTAAAGAGATAGAGGGCCACTACATAATGGTAAAACGTTCACTCCATCAACAAGAAATATCTATCCTAAACATATATGCACCTAACATAGGTGCACCAACTTTTATAAAGTAACTCCTAGGAAAACAAAAGAAAGATATTGACTCTAACACCATCAACTGGGGACTTTAATACCCACTCACAACCCTAGACAGATCATTGGGACAAAAAATCAGCAATGAGATTCAGAATCTCAATGTGACTCTGGACCAAGTGGACTTAATTGATACCTACAGAAAACTCCATCCAAATGCCAGAGAATACACATTCTACTCATCACCGCATGGAATGTACTCCAAGATTGACCTCATAATTGGACATAAATCAAGATTAAGCACATTTAAAAGGACCAAAATTCTACCATGCACCTTCTCGGACCACAATGGAATAAAAATAGACATTAACATCAACAAGGTCCCCCCAAAACCCACAAAGACATGGTTGCTAAACAGCATGATGCTAAACAAGTCCTGGGTCAATGATGAAATCATAACAGAGATCAAAAGATACTTGTAAACAAATGAAAATGAAGAAACATCTTACCAAAATCGCTGGGACGCCTTAAAAGCTGTAGTAAGAGGGGAATTTACATCCCTGCAGACACACATGAAGAAAATGGAAGGAGCACAAATTAACAGCCTAACAATCCACCTATGGAAGCTGGAAAAGCAAGACCATAAAAAGCCTAACTTCAGCAGAAGAATTCAGATCACCAAAATAAAAGCTCAAATCCAGGACATAGAAGACACAAAGACAACACAAAAAAATCAATGAAACAAAAAGCTGGTTCTTCGAAAGGATAAACAAGATCAATGGTCCCCTAACTAGACTGACCAAGAAAAAAGAGAGAAAAAACCCAAATTAGCGCAATCATAAATACAAAAGCGGAAGTCACATCTGACCCTGAAGAAATGCAAAAGATCATCAGAGACTACTATGTACACTTGTATGGAAACAAACTTGAAAACTTCAAGGAAATGAAGGACTTTCTGTCATCACACAACTTACATAGGTTTAAACAAGAAGAAACTGAGAAACTAGATAGACCAATAGCAATCAAGGAAATTGACTATGTAATAAGAAAACTACCTACAAAAAAAGCCCTGGACCAGATGGCTTTCCTCCATAGTTCTATAAGACATTTAAGGGGGAACTGATTCCAATCCTACTGAAGCTATTTCAGGTGATTGAGAAAGATGAAACCTTCCCCAAGTCATTTTATGAAGCTAACATCACATTGATACCCAAGCCAGGTAAAGATCCATCAAAAAAAGAGGACTACAGGTCAATATCTTTGATGAACATAGATGCTAAAATTCTCAACAAGATCCTAGGAAACCGAATTCAACAACACATCTCAAAAATCATCCATTATGACCAAGGAGGCTTCATCCCTGGGATGCAAGGCTGGTTCAATATTTGTAAAACAATAATTGTAATTAAATACATCAACAGCTGTCAAAACAAAAACCACATGATTATATCATTAGATGCGGAAAAAATTTTGATAAAATCCAGCACCGCTTTTTGATAAAAACCCTTGAACCTCTAGGCATACAGGGAACATACCTCAAAGTAGTAAATGCCATCTACGAGAAACCCACAACCAGCATACTCCTAAACGGACAAAATTTGGAACCATTTCCCATGAAAACTGGAACAAGACAAGGATGCCCACTCTCACCCCTCCTGTTCAATATAGTATTGGAAGTCCTGGCTCAAGCAATCAGAGAAGAGAAGGCAGTCAGGGGTATCCAAACAGGAAACGAGCAAATCAAATTATCTCTCTTTGCAGATGACATGGTTGTGTACCTTGAAAACCAAAGAGCATCTGTCAAAAACCTCCTTACACTGATAAAGGCCTTTGGCAAAGTCTCAGGATATAAAATTAATGTGCAGAAGATAATTGCATTTCGTTACACCAATAATAAGCAAACAGAAACCCAAATAAGAAGCACAATTTCATTCACAATAGCCACAAAAAATGAAATACCTTGGAATCTTCCTAACAGAGACGTGAAAGACCTTTACAATGAAAACTACAAAACTCTGCTCAAAGAAATCAAAGATGACACAAACAAGTGGAAAAATATCCCATGCCCATGGATTGGAAGAATCAACATTGTGAAGATGTCCGTCTTACCTAACACAATCTACAGATTCAATGCAATACCTATCAAATTACCAGCAACATTCTTCTCAGACCAAGAAAAAACAACACAGGAATTTATATTGAAACACAAATGACCAAGAATAGCCATAACAATCCTCAGCAATAAAAACAAAGCAGGTGGTATCACATTACCAGACTTCAAACTTTACTATAAAGCTACAATCATCAAAACAGCTTGGTATTGGTACAGTAACAGGCATATAGACCAATGGAATAGAATTGAGATCCCAGAAGCAAAACCTCAATTTCTCAACCAACTCATCTTTGACAAAGCCTCCACCACCTATCACTGGGTAGAGGAGAACCTATTCAGTAAGTCGTGCTGGGAAAATTGGGTGACCACATGCAGAAGATTGAAACATGACACCTATCTATCCCCATACAGAAAAATTAACTCCAAATGGATCAGCGACCTAAATGTAAAACCTCAAACCACAAGAACCTTAGAAAATGAAGGACATACCTTCATGGAAATTGGAAATGGCATCCAATTCCTGAACAAACTCGAAACCCATAGGCCATAAGGGATTTCATTAAAATGACAAGCTTCTGCAAAGCCAAAGAAACCATCAAGAGAGCAGAGAGACAGCATACAGAATGGGAAAAAGCATCTGCCAACACCAGTTCTGACAGAGGCCTAACATCTTGTATCTACAAGGAACACAAACGTGTGAAAAGAAAAAAACAAACAACCCCAATATAAAATGGGCAAAAGATATGAACAGACACTTCACAAAGGAAGACTTCTGAGCAGCCAGTGGGCACATGAAGAAATGCTCAACCTCACTAATCATCAGGGAGATACAAATCAAAACCACACTGAGATACCGCCTAACTCCAGTCGGAATGGCAATTATCAATAACTCAGAAAATAATAGTTGTTGGAGAGGGTATGGTGAAAAGGGAACACTCCTACAAAGTTGGTGGGGGTGTAAACTAGTGCAAGCTCTGTGGAAAGCAGTGTGGCGATTGCTAAAAGCTCTAAACATCAACCTCCCATATGACCCTGCAATCCCCCTGCTGGGAATATACCCTGAAGAACTCAAATCACTGTATAAAACAGATAGCTGCACACGAATGTTTATCGCAGCATTGTTCACAACAGCAAGAACCTGGAACCAACCATGCTGTCCATCAAAAGAGGACTGGATTAAAAAAATGTGGTCCATATACACGATGGAATACTATGCAGCCACAAAAAAAGAACAAAATCATGAATTTCACAACAACCTGGATGGAGCTAGAGTCTATAATACTGAGTGTCCTCTCACAGAAACAAAGATCTGAGTATCATATATTCTCACTCATATAGTGGGCCTTGATATACCAACGCACTACCATAAGAAAATGACTGACAGTGGTGGGAAACTATGGGGGGGATGGGACTAATGGTAGTAAACATCTGTCTGCGGATGGGGAGACACCTGTTATCAACAAGGGGACCTGAATGAAGCATATTTGTATACTTCACTTAACTGTACCCCACAATATCAAAATAAAAAATATTGATTAAAAAAAAGAAAACACAAGAGACACCTTTACCTATATTGAAATAGGCAATCAACTCCTGATCAAAAGTCAATGCCATAAGAGATAAGAGTGATAATTGGACCCTCATCAAACTGGTAGGCGTTTTCAAAGAAAAATAAACTATCAAGAGAGAAAGGACACAGCCCACAGACATGGAAGAAATATTTTCCAATTTTGTATCTGACTAGGTCAAAAATCCATGATCTATAAGGAACACAAGCATGCCTACAGGAAAAAAACAAAGAGCCTCATTAAAAAGTGGGCAAAATACATTAATAGACACTTCTAAAAAGATGGCATACCATCTGCCAACAGACACATGAAAAATGCTCATCCTCAACATAATCAGAGAACTGCAAATAAATAACACATTGAGGTAACAAATTTTTCAGGTAAGGACAACCATAGTTAATAAAATACAAAAATTCAGATGCTGGTGAGGATGCTAAGAAAAGGGAACACTTATACACTGTTTGTGGAAATGCAAACTAATTCAACCTTTGTGAAGAACAGTGTAGTGATTTCAAAATGAACTAGAAATTGATTTTCAATATTACCCATTAATACACCTCCTGGTCATATACCTGGAATAACTTAAATCACTTAACAGAAATGATATCTCCACATGCATGTTTATTGCAGCACTAATTACAATAGGAAAAACATGTAATCAGTTGTGCTGCCCATCAAAACTGGGCTGAATTTTTAAAATGTGATACACATACACGATTATATATTTCATAGCCATTAAGAACAAAATTGTGGACTTTGCAGCAAATATTGAGAGTATATAACACTCAATAATTTAGCACAGAATTAAAAAACTGAGTACCACATGTTCTCACTCATAAGTGGATCCTGAAAATTTATCCTAATACCATAAGAAATGTATTTCCCTTAGCTGAAAAATGCTAGAGGGAGAGAGTGGGAGCACACATCAATAAACGTACCTCATGTCAAACCAGGTGAAATGGGGACCAAAGTGAGGTCCAAACATAACCTTTATGATGACCACTTGTATGCCTAATCCTGAATTATACCCAATAATTGTTTGTTTGTTTGTTTGTTTTTGGTCTGTTGCGTTTGCTTATTATGAAGATGTAGAGTGCAATCCAGGGTTGGGTATACAAACGTTGATTATGCAGGTATCCTTGTTGATGAGGTATGCCCCTCCCTCCCCTAGCAGTTCTCCTCAACTGCCAATACCACTTCTTCTCTTCTTACAGCTTAGCACCACTGCCTATTCCTTTAATATTGTATTACAATAAATGAACAAGTTTTGCTTATAAGTGAAAACATATGGTACTATGTTCTTTCTTTATGTGATAGATCACTGAGTATGATCGACTCTAAGTTCTTCCAAGTAGCTGCGTAGTCCATATGTTTATCCTTCGTTATGGCTGCATAATATTACATTGTGTATATATATAACATTTTTAAATTCAGTCCATCTTTAATGGGCAACATGGTTGGTTCTACTTTTGCTATTGTGAGCAAAGCTGCAACAAACATACATGTGCAGTTATCTTTTCTGTAGAATGATTTGAGTTCCTACGTGTATATTCGCAATAGGACCTCCTACTTTGTTTCTTTTGCTGAGGATTGTTTTGGTTATTGCTGGGTCATACGGATGGTCAATTTCTAGATTTTTCAGAAATCACCGCACTGTTTTCCAGAGATGTTGCAATAGTTTGCATTCCCATCAGCAGTGTAGAAGCGACCCTTTCTCTCCACATCTTCGCTACCATCTGTTAGGTGTTTATTTTATTAATGATGGGAATTCTTACTGGGGTTATGTGGTATCTCAATGTGGTTTTGATTTGGACTTCTCTGATGGTGAATGAGGATCAGCACTAAGGGGCATATTTTTTTCCTTTTCATGTGTTTGCATTCCTTGTAAATTCTAGATGTTAGTCATTTGTCAGATATAGAGTTGGCAAATGTATTTTCCCATTCTGTGGGCTGTCTCCCTGCTCTCTTGAAGGTTTCTTTAGCTTTGCAGAAGCTTGCTAGTTTGATGAGTTCCCACGTCTATCTTATTTCTTAAGGAATGGGCATATAGGGTTTTGAATATGTCTTGGTTGCCAGTTCATATTTCCGTTACGGTGTCCCCTCTGTTTTCTAAGATTCTCATAGTTTGAGGTTTTACATTTAGGTGTTGATTCATTTAGAGTTAAGTTGGTGATAGGTAGGAGTCCTGTTTCAATCTTCTGTATGTGGTCAGCCAGTTTTCCCAGCACCATTTACTAAATATGTTCTCTACTCCCCAGTCATTGTTGTTGGAGGCTTTGTCAAAGATGAGTTGGTTGAGGAATTGAGGCTTTGATTCTGGAATCTCTATCCTGTACTATTAGTCTATATGACTGTTCTTGTACCAATACCATGCTGTTTTGATTACTGTAGCCTTGTAGTAAAGTTTGAAGTCTGGAAATGTAGTACTTCCTGCTTTGTTTCCTTTGCAAAGGATCGCTTTGGTTATTTGTGGTCGTTCACGTTTCCATATGAATTCCTGTATTGTCATTTTCAGGTCTGAGAAGAATGATGTTGGCAACTTAATGGGTATTATGTTGAATATGTAGATAGTTTGTGGTAGGATGGACATCTTAACAATGCGGGCTTTTTCAATCCATGAGCATGGAATATTTTTCCATTTGTTTGTGTCTTCTTGCATTTCTTTGAGAATTTTTGTGTGATTCTCATTGTAAGGTTATTTCACTTCTCTGATGAGGAAGATGTTGAGATATTTCATTTTTTTGGTGACTATCCTAAATGGAGTTGTGCTTTTTATTTGGTTCTCTGGCTGCTTGTTATTGGTGTTTATGAATGCAACTGACTTTTTTACATTTATTTTGTACCCTGGCTCTTTGTCAAAATGCTTTATCATTGGAAGCAGGTTTTTGACAGATTCTCTTGAATTTTCGAAGTATAGTGTCATATCATCAGCAAATAGGGAAAATTTGACATCCTCTTTTCCTATTTGGATACCACTGATTTCCTTCTCTTGTCTAATTGTCTGAGTTAGGACTTCCAACACAATGTTGAACAAGAGGTGTGGGAGTGGACAGCCTTGTCTTATTCCAGATTTCAGGGCAAATTTTTCCAGTTTCTGTCCATTCAGCAATATGTTAGCTATACATTTATCTTAAATGGCACATAATGTTTTGAGGCATCTTCCTTTTAAACATAGGTGTTTGAGGGTTTTTGTCAAGATGTGATGCTTGATTTTATCAAAAGCTTTTCTGCATCTAGTGAGATAATCATGTGGTTCTTGGTTCTACATGCATTGATGTGTTCAATTACATTTATGGTCTTTCAAATGTTTAACCATCCCTACATCCTGGGGATGAAGCCTATTTGGGAACGCTGTATTTTATAACTATCTTCTTCTGAATCTAGTGATATAATCATGTGGTTCTTGCATCTATATCAGTTGATGCATTTAATTATATATATGATTTTGCAACCTGGCCTGCATTTTGGGGATCAAGCCTACTTCATCATACTGGATCATTTTTGAGATGTGCTTTTGGATACAATTTGGATATAAATTTCCCTCTTAGAAACAATAGCTTTTAAATGAAAAAAGGTAAGCTCAAACTTAGTAAAAGGAGGAAAATGACAGAACATAAAATTGGAAATGAACACAGTAAAGACTAGTTCAACAATAAAAAATTCAATAAAATTTAAATGCATTTTAATATAAAGAAATCGACAAATTTGGGGTAGACAAACAAAATAAAGAATAGGGCCGTCAGGTATCTTTTTCTGTAGAGAGTTTGGTGTTCCTCTTGGTATATTCTCAGAATGGGAATTATTGGGTCATATGAACAGTCTATTTCTAGTTCTTTTAGAAATCACCACACTGTTTTCCATAGAGTTTCAACTAGTTGCAAACCCATAATCAATGTAGCAATATTCCCTTTTCTGCTCATCCTTACCATCATTTGCTGTTTTTTTTTCTTTATTAATGATGCCCATACTGACTGTAGCTAGGTGGTATCTCATTGTAGCATTGATTTGCATTTCTCTGAATATTGGTGGGGTTGAGATTTTTTCAACTGTGTTTGCTGCTAATAAGTTGTCTTGTGAAATTTTGTATACATGCCTTTTGCTCACTTCATAATGCACATTGTTTCCTATCTGCATGTTTTAGTTCCTTGTAGATCCTGGATGTAAGGCCTTTGTCAAATATACAGTTTTGCAAAATATACTTGCATGTGCATGTTCATTGCAGGACTCTTCTCAACAGCAAAAAATGGGACCAAACGTGCTGGTCATTGGAAGTGGACTGCATTTTTAAAAATGTGGTAAATATTCATGAAGAAATATTATGCAGGCATAAACAAGGGCAAAATTATAAACTTCACAGCAACTTGGATGGATTTAGAGTCTATCATATACAGTGATCTAACAGATAAACAAATAACTGAGTGCCACACGTTCTCATTCATAAGTGTGTCCTGAAAATCTATTAGAATAGTATAAGAAATAAATTGTCAGTTAAAAATTGTCAGTTTGTACAAGAAAATCACAAGCTATGTCTGCACTGATAAATTCTAGCAAATATTTAAAGAAGAAATACATCATTTTAATAATGCTTCAAAAAGTTGAAAAAGACATTAATTACAAAATCATAAGTTTTAGGACAGCATTACCTTGATATATAAGCCAAGTCAGGAGGCAAAATTAATGACATATTAATAAAAATACAGGCAAATATCACTGATGGGCACAGATATAATAGCATTCCTTCCCTCTTCAATGTGTCTTTTAATGCTTCTATGAGGCTTGTAGATGCTGCATATTATCCCTGGCATGCAAGTGCTTCCATAAAGGTATATTTCCTCATGCAGTGTTGTCACTTTGGTATTTCTGTAAGGAGACAGAGACTGGGACCTCCTGCTTCACCATGTCACCAACATTACTATCAAGCAAAGCATTATGTTCATACCCAGGACATCCTGCTTCACCACCTCACCAACATTACTATCAAGCAAAGCATTATGTTCATACTCAGGACGTCCTGCTTCACCATCTCACCAACATTACTATCAAGCAAAGCGTTATGTTCATACTCGGGAACTTTTTTCAGAATCTCTAGCCCAAGAGGCAATGTAGTCTGGAATAAACAGAGTTTAAACAATTCCATGCTCATTAATTTGTTTTTTTTTTTTGAGTTGGAGTCTCACTCTGTCACCCAGACTGGAGTGCAGTGGCCGCTCCCGGCCACCGCAGCCTCGACCTGCTGGGCTCCGGTGATCCTTCCGCCTCAGCCTTCCGAGTAACTGGAATTACAGGCATGCGCTACCATGCCCGGCTGATTTTTTGATTTATTGTAGAGATGAGGTCTCGCTGCCCAGGCGGGTCTCGAACCCGCAGGCTCAGGCAATTCACTCACCTCAGCCTCCCAAAGGCGTGGGATAACAGGCTGAGCCACCGAGCCCAGCTTCATTAATTTTAATATTCATACACTGTATATTGTTTTGTAAAGAAAAGAATCAAACAACAAAATCTAACTCACAAAAAAACTGTATATGTTTATGGTGGATTTACTTATAATCACTGACTAGTATAAGTAGGCATTTATCCTATCTAAAGGAATTAATAAACTGTGAAATAATGTTTAGCAATAAAATGAAAGCTAACACCTACACACACAGGAAAATGGATGACTGCTACATGCGTCATCCTGAAAAATAATAGACCTTCAAAAGGAATGTTATGCATGATTCTACCTATGTAACATGAGAACGAAATAGATGAATGATTGAAAGATATTAAAGTTGGTCAGTGTCTTCAAGGACCTGTGGTAGTGAAATTATTTTGACAAGATATGAGAATATGACATTTATTTAGGAAGAGAGTTGTTTTATATTATCACATTTCCTATGGTTATTTATATTGCAAAAGTGACAAATTAATGCTTTGTTTGATCAAACTCAAAAATTTACATTAAAATTGTTAGTTACACTTTAGTTGGGTAATTTCTGTAAAATCATTATTGTGCTTATCTGATAAGTTTTAGAAATTATACATGTAAAATTAATTTTGCATTAATAATTGAAATTGTTTGACAATTTTTAATGAAATCAATTTTAAATTGTTTTGATTAAGACGTATGTATTTTGGAGTTTATTATGTTTTTTCAAAGTGATTACAAGTAGTAGATATTTACACAGAGAGATGATTGATAGATTATGACAAACTGACTAAGATAGATACATGACAACAGGTAAATAATATATACTTAATTCAGTTAATAATAATGACAAATTATAATGTAAAAGATAGTAATACAGGTTCATTGGTTTAGATGGGCTATGATTTAGACATTAAAATAATGCAATTAACATAACGAAAAGACTTAATTTGGAAATATTATTTTTGAATGTTCTTTAGTAATTAAGATTATAACCATTGTTAAATTTCATTTCATAATATTTCACTAGGGATTTGTATGTCTATATTTGGGATATTGACCAATTATTTTATATTCCTGTCTTTTTCTCATAGGTAATATGGCCTCATAAATTGAGTTTTGAAGTTTTTTTGTCAGTTTGTACTTGGAAAAGTTGAGAATAATGGTTATTCATTCTCTGTAAATGTTTGACAAGTCCCAAAATATAATAAACTAGACAATATAGAATAATCACTTGAAAAAAAAATTGCCAAAACTTACACATGTTGAGTAAAAATCATAGAGAGTCTTAATAGGTTAATAGCTGTTTAAAAAGGTGAATCAATAATAAATAACCTGCAAAATAAAATGTAATTCCAAGATGGACATACTAGTGAACTCTATCAAAAACTTAAAGAATAGCCGACTCGGTGGCTCAGCCTGTAATCCCGCACCTTTGGGAGGCTGAGGTGAGTGGATTGCCTGAGCCCGCGGGTTCGAGACCCACCTGGGAAGCGAGACCTCATCTCTACAATAAATCAAAAAAATCAGCCAGGCGTGGTAGCACATGCCTGTAATTCCGGCTACTTGGAAGGCTGAGGCAGAAGGATCGCCGGAGCCCAGCAGGCGAGGCTGCGGTGGCCGGAAGCGGCCACTGCACTCGAGTCTGGGCAACCGAGTGAGATTCCAATTCAAAAAAAAAAAAAACTTAAGGAATAGCATATTAATTATCTGCAATCTATTTTAGAAGATAAAGGCAGAGAGAATGCAGTCCCTAAGTAATCCTATATGAGAAAATTGCCATTATACCAAAATCAGTCATAGACATCACAAAGAAAAATACACAGAATAATACCTCTCATGCATATTGAGACAAAAAAATTATCCGGAAGGCATTAGCAAATAAAATTAAACTATGTATTAAAAAATTATTTTTTATTTTTTTTCTGTTTTGCTGATTTTATTTTTGTTTTATTTTATTTTATTTTAAAGATAAGAGGAATCCACTCCTAATATACAAGGCTGTTTCTACTTTTGGAAGTCAATAAACATAATCCATCATATCGACATGTTTAAAAAAGTATAATAACATGGTTACATTAATAGATGCAGAAAATAATTGGACAAAATAAAATATTCAGTTTTTTAATGAGAAAACTAGGAAAGGAACAAAGGGGAATTTTTTTCAAGTTGATAAAGAATATGTACAATTAAACTACAACAAACATTATAAGTAAAGGTGAGAAATGTGATGCTTTCTCAGTAAGATCAGGTACAAGAAATGGGTGTTCCCTGTCAAAACTAATTTTCAACATGTTACTGGAAGTCACAATTAAATTAATTGAACAATAATAGAAAAAATATATACATGTTTAAAATACATAAATAAAAATGGCTTTGCTCATGGATGATGAATGTTTTCACAGAAAACTAAAATAATTAACAAAAAATGCTTAAATTAATAGGTGCTATAGCAAGGTTGAAGAACAAAAGATTCACATGAAAAATCTTTGTGTATATGTTTTTTAAACATTATACATATCTTAAATGATTTTGAGATTCAAAAATTGTTCTCTTTATATCAAACTTTTCTATAGAAATGAAATACTTAGGCATAAATTGAACAAAAAATGCAAAATTCCTATATAAGGAAAACTCCAAACTCTGATTAAATAAATCAAGGAAGCAGTATATAAGTGGAGAAGTATTTAGTGTTAATGGGTAAAAATTCACAATATAAATTCTTGCTAACTTGATTCATCATAACCCCAAATAAAATGGCATCTAGTAATTTGGGGTGTTAACAAATTTATTCTAAAGTTTTTATAGAATAGTGAAATAGCAAACATGACATTGAGGAGAAAAATAAAGTTTGACGTCTGACACTATCCAAATTCCACTCTTACTACAGAAAGTTATAGTCATCAAGTCAGTGTGTATTTGTGACAGAATATGCAAATAAATAATCAAATGAAAAATTATAAATAGCCCCATCATTGACTCAAAAAGTATGGTCAACAGATCTTTGATAAAGAGAAAAGGTAGTACAATGAAGCATAAAGAGTCCTTTGAATCAGTGGTGTCGGAATACCTCATCATCCATGAGGATAAAAAATGGGGGTAAAGATTCTAGATACACATTTTACACATTTCACCAAAAAAATAACTACAAATGCTTTATACAGCCAAATGTAAAAGGAAAAACTATAAAACTTTTAGAAGAAATACCAGTAGAAATTGTAGATGACCTTGGATATGGAAATAAATTTTAGATATCTAAAATTGCACAATCTATGAAAAAATGATTGCTATTCTGTACTATATCAAATGAAAACATCTGCTTTGCAAAAAAATAATTTGTTATTGAGAAAACAAGGTACATACTGGCATAACTTAATTGAAAAAAATACATATTGAATAATCAACCTATGTCCAAATTATTCAAAGAGCACTTAAACTGCAGTAATTAGAAAATAAACCACCAGAATAAAAATGGTCCAAAGACCTTAGCAGACTCTTTATATAAGAAGATTTACAGATGACAAATAAGCATTTGGAAAGATGCTCCACATCACATGTCATTCAGAAATTGCAAATAAAGCTAGCCATGTAATATTTCTTCACACCTATTTGACTAGCCCTAATACAGAACACTGACAATTATTAAATGCTGGTGAGCATTGCAGCAACAGAAGCTCTTCTTTTGCTGTTGGAAACAAAAAACTGTAAGCCACTTTGGAAGACAGTTTGGAAGCACCTTACAAATCTAAACATACTTTTATCATTCAGTGCAGTAACCACACTCTTTGACATGAACCCCAAATGGTGGAAACTTATTCCACAGAATTATCAGACCACAGATGTTTACAGTAGCTTAATTCAAAATCATCAAAAATTAGAAACAATTGGAATGTCTTCCAGGAAATGAATAGATTAAAATGTACTAACACTTCACAAATTGAATATTATTCAGTGCTAAAACGGTATGAAGAAACTTAAGCACAAACCATTAAGTTAAAACAAAAAGCCCATTTACAGTGCTACTCCAACTGCATGACTTTTTGGTAAAGGCAAAACCATAGGGACAGTAAAAAGATAATTTGCAGCTGGGCTCGGTGGCTCAGCCTGTAATCCCCTGCCTTTAGGAGGCTGAGGTGAGTGGATTGTCTGAGCCCGCGGGTTTGAGACCCGCCTGGGCAGCGAGACTTCATCTCTACAATAAATCAAAAAATCAGCTGGGCGTGGTAGTGCATGCCTGTAATTCCGGCTACTTGGAAGGCTGAGGCGGAAGGATCGCTGGAGCCCAGCAAGTCGAGGGTGCAGTGGCCGGGAGCGGCCACTGCACTCCAGTTTGGGCAACAGAGTAAGACTCCAACTCAAAAAAAAAAAGATAATTGGCTGTTTTGAGTAAGGAGGATAAAAAGGATGAATGTGTGGAGTACAGAGAATGTTTCAAGCAATCTAACAATTCTTCATGGGTGAGTTCATACTATTAATAATTGTGTGAGTTCGACACAGTCTCACTTATTTTTGGAATATAAAAATATTTTACTCATGAGGGAAGACTGCACATTGGTATCTACCAATAGTTATGGAAGGGTATGGACAGAGAAATAGGAGATCCCATACAAAGGTATACTATTTCAGTAAAATAGAAGACATAAGTTCTAGTTATCTAACACAGAGGCTGGTAAGACAGTACATACGCACTGTATATTTTGTATATATTTTTTAAAATTGCTGAAAAAGTAGAATTCAAATATTCCCACTACAAAAATAATAAGTACACAAGTATTGGACATGCTAATTGGCTTGGCTTACTCATTGTACAATGTATGTATTTTTATAAAATCACATCATAGCCATTGATATATAAAATTATTACTGATCAATTAAATTAAAATATTTTTTTCAAATGAATTGATTTATACATTCTTTAGAAAAAACATTTTGGGCAGAAAATGATTACTGGGTATATCCATATTTAAATATTGTTGCATTTGTATAGTTTGAAAACAAATTATTTGTAATATGTACTATAATTACAATGGAATATTAATTACCAATTGCAATTTAAACAGGAGACTGATGCCTCAAAGTATATACATGATTTTGTAGGAGAAGTCTATTTTTTTTTTTTGAGTTGGAGTCTCACTCTGTTGCCCAGACTGGAGTGCAGTGGCCGCTCCCGGCCACCGAAGCCTCGAACTGCTGGGCTGCGGCAATCCTTGCGCCTCAGCCTTCCAAGTAGCTGGAATTACAGGCATGCGCAACCATGCCCGGCTGATTTTTTGATTTATTGTAGAGATGAGGTCTCGCTGCCCAGGCGGGTCACGAACCGGCGGACTCAGGCAATCCACTCACGTCAGCCTCCCAACGGCGCGGGATTACAGGCTGAGCCACTGAACCCGGCAGAAGTCTATTTTTTTAATGTTTACATAAACATAGTCAACACTGAATAACTTCCAAAACAGAGAAACAATAAAAAATATTTATACAAACCTGGTGAATCTCTTCTGGATAAATATTCAAAAAATCACATATCTCACAGTGTCCTGGGATGGCTGCTTCCTCGTTCTTATTTAAAGTGTCTATATCTGAAATTAAATTATTTCTATATTTCTGACTGATGATTCTGAACTCTGATAATCATTGGATTGGATCGAGGATTTTCTGAATCCCATATGATTATTCCATTTACCTGAAGCTCTAGCATGATTGAATGGTTATGTGTAAGTTTAGATGATCCTTAGTTTGTGAATGCTTATATAAAAATCTTTTAGAGGAGGGCAGCGTGGACTGTATGGAGAAGCAATCCTTCATCCTTGAAAAAATTTAGTTCCCTCACTACCTCCTTCAGCCCATTTCTTGATCTGGAAGAAGACCTTGGGATGGAAGAATGATTTCTCTTATAAGGGTACTCAGTTTATGAGGGCACCAGCATCCTCTATGCAGGGTGACCACTAATGAAAGGGACCTCTTTCATCGCTTTCCTTTTTACCTTCAAAGGCACCACCCACATGAAAATCCACACTTGAGAACCCAGAAGAAATTGCTATGTGTTCATTGAAATGCGGAGTCCTGCTTATCCTTGAAAATGCTTTCTGGACTTCTTGGAACTCACGGGTAAGAATAACAAACACCTGTGCTTTTTAATCTTTCTGCTGACAGTTCTCAGAGGTGAGAGTCTCAGGGATTCAGACGTGAAGATTTGCAAAGCTGTACCCGAGCACAAGGCTCATGGGGTTCTCTCTGTCTACAGATGTCCTGTCCTAGCTGCTGCTGCAGGAAGTTGGGCCCAGGACTAATGAAGTCTTCAGACACACTCTCCCTAACCTGTGCTGTCTCTGGTTATGTCATTAACAATGGTTCCTGGTGGAACTTGATCCACCAACCACAAGGGGGAGAACTGAAGTCAATTAGGCGAATCCTTCAGAGTGGAGCACCTACTGAAACCCATTTCTAAAGATATGAGTCACTATCTCAGTAGACAGATATGAGAAGCAGTTCTCCATGCAGCTGCTTTCTATGATATCAGAGGACACGGCCACAAATTACTGTGCGAGAGACACAGTGAGGGGAACTCAAGGTAAGGCTAGACACAAACTTTCCTGATGAGAGACAGAAGGGAGATGGGTATAGGTGCTACTGCTGACCACCAGTAGGTGGTCAGCACACTCAGAGGTCAGATCAGGAACAGGTTCATGGAGAGAAGAGAATCGGGATTTCTTCTCTGATCATTGTTTTTGTTTCTCCACCAAAACCATACCTGTCTTCAGGACATCTCATAGTAATTAATTACAGCTCTACTTTGTCACGTCTCTGCTGCACACAAGAAAGAAGCAGGAAATTTTTTTCTGTTGAGATAGTATCTGTAATTAAGGTTTTCTCATTAACATAATCCTACGTGACCATTTTACCTTCTTGACAGAAAATTTGAAGGTTATTTATTATTCCTTGCTTGATCTCATTGACTCTGTCATAACTCACTACAAAATTCCTATGCTGAATTCCTAATCCCAATTGCTCTATATTTGATATGGACACTGTGTGGGTGATTGTCCAATGGATCACATATATAAAAATATGGGTTGAATTTACACATCAAAAAAGGAATTAATCCATGGAAACAAAAGTAAAGATGCCCCTGGTGACAGCTCATTATATTTGGTGGAAAAAAAGGGTATTTCTTTCAAAACCATTCAGTGTTCTTACGTAATATAAGTCTCACAAATAGACAGAATAAGAAAGGAGAATAGGACTTGAGGTAGGAAAAAATGAAAAAAAATCTCCACAAAACTGTCAAGTGACAGATGCCAAAGTAGAGTGGAGCTGATGCAGCTACTTCACTACCCTGATTACCTAGGTTAGATCATTTGGCATTGCTTATAATACAAGTCTGATAGTCAGGACTATAATTTTTTCTTGATTTAAAACCTTCTTATATATTCTTCACTTCTGAAGGACACATACCACAAATGGGGTTTTTATTCATTTTGTTTCATTTTAGTGATTTGAATGAAGTCATAAACCACACAACAATATTTCATTCAATAAGATATCATATAAAAGGCAGGAGTCACTTGGTATTATAATATGTAATTTTTACTTCTTCCTTTCTATTTTTACACATTTTTATACATCAGTACCTGCCATGGCTCTTGAATACATTATAGCATTTCGTATAATAATATGCTGGACACATTTGTTACCTAGTTACAATGCATGCTTCCATTTAGCCTCGGTAAATAATGATGTAACCATTCATATTTGTGTAAGCACATCCTATGATGTGTTCATAATTTAGAAATTGCCCAGACACATTTATTTTTTTAATTTTTATTTTTTATATATCAATATTTTTTATTTTGATAATGTGGGGTAGAGTTAAGGGTTAGGTATAAAATATGCTTTGTTCAGGCACCCTTGCTGATAAGGGGTGTTTCCCCGTCACTAGACAGATATTGCTACCATTAATCTCAACTCCCTTCCCTCCCCCCCATAGTTTCCCACCACTGTCAGTCCTTTTCTTATAGTATTATGATGAATGTTCAAGGTCCACTATATGAGTGAGGATATGTGATACTCAGATCTTTGTTTCTGTGAGAAGTCACTCAGTATTATAGACTCTGGTTCCATCCAGGTTGCTGTGAAATTCATGATTTTGTTCTTTTTTATGGCTACATAGTATTCCATCGTGTATATGTACCACATTTTTTAATCCAGTCCTCTTTTGATGGACAGCATTGTTGATTCCAGGTTCTTGCTATTGTGAACAATGTTATGATAAACATACGTATGCAGGCATCTTTTTCATACAGTGATTTGAGTTCTTCAGGGTATATTCCCAGTAGGGAGATTGTGGGACCATATGGGAGGTCTATATTTAGAGCTTTTAGGAATCCCCACACTGTTTTCCACAGAGGTTGCACTAGTTTGCACTCCCACCATTTAAAAAAATACATTATTTTCATTAAGTCACACATGCTTATAAATTCTTCTACCTTATGAACTGAAAAACATCTGCTCAGTAATCTGTTGATATATTTGGATAGTTCTTGTTTATTTGAAGGGTTACTTTTGCTTCATGTTTTCAAAGACTTATTTAAATTTTAACAGTTTGTTTATTAAGTATCTCCTTGTGTCATCAGATTCACCTTATTCAGGATTTAATTCCCATTCGATGTGAAAAAATATTTTTTTACAAGATTTGGATTGTTTCTTGGCTAATATTTTTTGTAATAGTCGAAATATTTCTCCAAATTGCTCCAAATTGCTCACCACAGAGCAAAATAACTGATCTCTGTGATTGTCGAATCAACTACTCAGGGATGGATCATGACCCAGAGGGAATATCTTGAGAGCATAAACTTCAGAGGGAACTGATAAGTGTTGAGTTCCAGGTGACCCATCGCCTACCCTGATCCAGCCGTGGGACAATGGGTGTAGCCAGAAAAGGATGAGGAAGAACCCCAAAGAGATGAGTGGTGATTCTGGGGTGGACCCAAATGCCCTCCTCCCCAGAAATCCTCTGAACATCAGACCCACACAGTTGGGCACGAATGAGAAGGACAAACCCAGGCAGAGCCTGGACATCAGTCAGAATAGGAGAACTCCATTCCAAGATAGGCCTGGTTGGGGAACCCCCAAAGAAAGTACATACCTATGGAAGAGACAATCCTGTATTTTCCCACAGGAGGAGATCTCCCTGACCATAAGAAAGTGAGAGGGGCTAAAAATATATAATAATTTTCTGAAAGAAAATTCAAGTAGGCTTTATGTACATATTCAGTGAGCTAGGAAAGTAACGTCAGAATAATGTGAGAATTTTAAAAAACAAAAATAAAGTTTATAAAATGAACAATAAAAATCTTTGTGCTAGAGAATGCAATACCTGAACTAATACCTATGCATGAATTTACATCTTGTTCTACTCTGATAATCATATGAATACACACAAACATATGTTTATATATACACACACACATATGTATATAGAGACAGATAAGATAAATAAAACTATGCTTTATTTTTTTATATTTTATTTATTATTATCATTATTTTTTTTGAGTTGGAGTCTCACTCTGTCGCCCGCCTCGAGTGCTATGGCCGCTCCTGGCCACTGTAGCTTCGACCTGTTGGGCGCCGGTGATCGTTCTGCCTCAGCCTTCCAAGTAGCCAGAATTACAGGCATACGCTACCACACTCGGCTGATATTTTCATTTATTGTAGAGATGAAGGCTCGCTGCCCAGGCGGACCTTGAACCCACTGGCTGAGGCAATCCACTCACCTCAGCCTCCCAAAGGAGTGGGATTACAGACTGAGCCACCAAGCCAGGCTTATTTTTTTAATTTTAAATATGTGGGAGTATAATTCAGGATTAGTTACACAAGTTTTCATCATACCAGCAAGATTTGGGTCTTCCTTTGGTTCCCACTTCACCTTTTTTGTGATTAGGTACTCTTATTGATGCTGTTCCACTTACTGTCATCAGTATCCCACTTCTGACAATCCATCTTTTCTTTTTTTTTAATTATAAAATTGTGGCGTACAATTCAGGGTTAGATATACAAGCGTTGATTATGCAGGAACTCTTGTTGATGATCACAGTTACCCTAACTTGCCAACCCTACTCCCCTCCCCTGACAGTTTCCCAATACTACCAATCCCTTTCTTATATCATTATAATTGTTCAAGTTCCACTTATGAGTGAGATCATATGGTACTCCATTATTTGATTCTGTGACAGATCACTGAGTATGATTTAATTCCAATTCATCCATGTTGCTGCGAAATCTATATGTTTGTCTTTATGGCTGCATAATATTTCATTGTGTATATATACCACATTTTTCAATCCAGTCCAGCTTTGATGGGTAACACGGTTGATTCAACGTTTTTGCTATTGTGAATAGTGCTGTGACAAACCGACATATGCAGGTATCTTTTCTGTAGAATGATTTGCCTTCCTCCAGACGTATTCTCTATAGGGTAATTGCTGGATAATATAGGAATTAAATTTCTACTTCTTTCAGAAATTGCCACACTGTCTTCCACAGAGGTTGCGCTAGTTTGCATTCTCACTGGCAATGTGGAAGCATTCCTTTTTCTCTGCATCCTTGCCAGCATCTGTTGTTGTTTGCTTTATTAATGATGGCCATTCCTTCTGGAATTAGGTGGTGTCTCAAAGAGGTTTTGATTTGCATTTCCCTGATGACGAATGTGTCGGAGGACTTTTGCATGTGTCTGTTGACTGCCTGAATATCTTATTTAAGAAGTGTCTGTTCATGTCTTTTGCCCGCTTTTTAAAGGGATCATTTTTTTTTTTTTTCCCTTTTGGCACGTTTGAGTTCCTTGTACATCTGAGAAGTCAGACCTTTGTCAGAAAACAATTGGCAAATGTTTTTCCCCCTCTGTGGGCTGTCTCGCTGCTCTTTTGCTGTTTTTTTTTCTTTGTAGAAACTCATTAGTATGATGAGATCTCTCTTGTCTATCTTATTTCTTAAGGTATGAGTCTTTAGGGTTCTGAATAGGAATCGGTTACCAATTCCAATTTCCATAATAATGTCTCCTACATTTTCTAAGATTATTATAGTTTGAGGTTTTATATTTAGGTCTTTGATTTATTTATTTATTTTTTGTGTATGGTGACGGGTAGGGTTCCTGTTTCAATCTTCTGCATTTTCCCAGCACCACTTACTGAATAGGTTCTCCTCTTCCGTGTTTGTTGTTGGTGTATAGGAATGCAACTGTCTTTTGTACATTCATCTTATACCCTGACACTTTGGCAAACTCCGTAATCAGTGCTAGCAGGTTTTTACCAGATTCCTTAGATTTTCAAGGTATAGGATCTCATCATCAGCAAAGAGGGATAACTTGACTTCCTCTTTTCCTATTGGGATATCCCTGTTTTCCTTCTCTTGTCTAATAGCCCAAGCTAGGATTTCCAACACAATGTTGAACAAGAGGGGTGAGTATGGGCAGCCTTGTCTTGTTCCAGGTTTCATGGAAGGTATTTCCAGTTTCTTTCCATGTAGCAATATGTTAGGCATAGGTTTATCATAGATGGCACTTACTATTTTGATGTATGTTCCTTCTATACCCAGGTGCTTGAAGGTTTTTATCAAGAAGGGATGCTAGATTTTATCAAAAGTTTCTTCTGCATCTAGTGACATAGTCTTGTGGTTCTTGTTTGTATATCCGTTGAAGTACTGAATTACACTTTTGGTCTTGTGAATATTGAACCAGCCCTGCATCCTGGGGATGAAGCTTACTTCGTCATGATGAATGATTTTTTGAGACATGTTTTAAAATCAGATTTGCTAGAATCTTGTTGAGGACTTTTGCATCTGTGTTCATAAGGGATATTGGTCTGTAGTTCCTTTTTTTAGTTGGATCTTTACCCAGTTTGGGTATCAGTGTGATGCTAGCTTTGTAAAATGATTTGGGGAGAATTCCATCTTTCTCAATTGCCTGTAAAGTTTTCAGTAGGACTGGTATCAGTTCCTCCTTGTAAGTCTTGTAGAATTCTACTGGACAGCCATCTGGTCCTGGGCTTTCTTGCTTTCTTTCCTTCCTTCTTTCTTTCTTTCTTTCTTTCTTTCTTTCTTTCTTTCTTTCTTTCTTTCTTTCTTTCTTTTTGTAGGTAGGTTTCATATGACAGAGTCAATTTCCTGAGTTATTATTGGTCTATTTAGTGTCTCAAAGTCTTCTTGTTTCAACCAGGGGAGGTTGTATGATGTCAGAAAGTCCTCCATTTCAATTAGGTTATCAAGTTTGTTTCCAAAGAGGTGTACATAGTAATCTCTGATAATCTTTTATATTTCTTCGGTGTTAGTTTTGATTTGATCTTTTGTATTTCTGATTGTGTTTATTAGGTTTTTTTCTCTTTTTCTTGTTCATTTATGCTAGGGGTTCATCAAACTTGTTAATTCTTTCAAAGAACCAGCTTTTGATTTGTTGATGTTTTCTATGATATTTCTGTCTTCTATGTACCGTATTTGGGCTCATATTTCGGTTATTTAGATTATTTTGGTAAAGTTGGGGTTTTGGTAGTCTTCTATTTCTAGTTCCCTTAGGAGATTTGGTAGGCTCTTAACCTGTGATATTTTCATTTTCATGATGTGTTCTTGTAGAGATATAAATTCCCCTTTTAGACCATGACATTCCAGAGGTTTTGGTAAGATATCTACTCATTTTCGTTTGTTACCAGGACTCTTTTAATTTCTGCTTTGACTTTGACTTCAGTATTGACCCAGTAGTTGTTCAGCATCAGGCTGTTTACCGTCCATGTTCTTGGGGACTTTGGAGAAACGTTGTTGGTGTTGATATTTATTTTATTTATTTATTTATTTATTTTGAGTTGAAGTCTCACTCTGTCACCCAGACTGTAGTGCAGTGGCCGCTTCCGGCCCCGCAGCCTTGACCTGCTGGGCTCCGGCGATCCTTCCGCCTCAGCCTTTCAAGTAGCCAGAACTACAGGCTTGTGCCACCTCGCCCGGCTGATTTTTTGATTTATTGTAGAGATGAGGTCTCGCTGCCCAGACGGATCTTGAACCCGCAGGCTCAGTTAATCTATTCACCTCACCCTCCCAAAGGCATGGGATTACAGGCTGACCCATGAGCCTGGCTATGTTTGTTTTATTAATGATGGCCATTCTTAATAAGGTTAGGAGATATCTCAATGTGGTTTTAAGTGGCATTTCTCTGATGATGAGTGAGGCTGAGCGCTATTTCTTGTGTCTTTTAGAAGCCCATATATCTTCTTTTTAGAAAATTCTCTTCAGCAGGGTTTGGTGGCTCAGCCTTTAAACCTAGTGCTTTGGGAGGCTAAGGTGTGTGGATTGCCTGAGACCACTGGTTCAAGACCCACCCAGGAAACTTGTTGAGACTTTGTCTCTACAGTAAATCAAATATTAGCCAGGCATGTTAGCACACACCTGTAGTTCTGGCTATTTGGATTGCTGAGGGGGAAGAATCGCTGGAGCCCAGCAGGTTGAGGCTGCAGTGACCGGGAGCATGCCACTATACTCCAGTCTGCTTGACAGAGTGAGACTACAACTCAACAAAAAAAAAAAAGAAGAAGATTCTATTCATATATTTTATTTATTTATTTGTAATGGAGGTTTTTTTTTTCTTTCCATTCTAAATGTTTGAGTTCCTTGTAGATATTAGGCCTTTGTCATAATACAGTTGGCAACTATGTTTTCCTGTTTTGTAGGCTTGTCTCCCTGCTCTCTTGATATTTTCTTTTGATTTGCAGAAGCTCATTTGTATAATGAGGTCCCACTTTTGTGATTTGTTTCTTATGATATGGGCCCTTAAGTTTCCGATAAGAATTGGTCTCCAGTTCCACTCTCCATGAGGGCGCCTTCTACATTTTCTAAGATTCTTTTAATTTGAGTTTTTATGTTTAGATCTTTGATCCATTTAGAGTTAATTTTTGTATATGGCGATAGGTAGGGTTCCTGTTTCCATTATCTGCCTATGATCAGCCAGTTTTCCCAGCACCATTTACAGAATAGGTTCTCCTCTCTCCACTGGTTTGTTTTTGGAGGCTTTGGCAAGATGGGTTGATTGAGAAAATGAGGCTTTGTTTCCAGAATCTCTTTCATTTTCCATTGGATTATCTCCCTTTTCTTGTTACAATACTAGACTATTTTTATAACTGCAGGCTTTTACTAAAGTTTGAAGTCTAAAAGTGTGTTACTTTCTGCATTGTTTCTTTTGTTAAGGATTGTTTTGACTAGGATAAGTAGAATTTAAATTTTTCTTCATGAATCCCATAAATCTTTTGAAACTTTGATTACAGTTTTATTAACATTTAAGATTCATCAAAATTATAGCACCTCAAGTTTCTATAAAGGATGTGACAATTATTACCATTTCATAATTACTTTTTCAAAACTTCTGAGTTTTATCCTGTGAAAATTTAGATTAGAGCATAAACTACTATGCATCTGACTTTTTTATGTAAATATATTAAATAGCATTTGTATTATTTTCCAACTTTTTTACTTGTTGAATTCCCAACAATATATTAGTCTACTCATTGTCATGTTAAGGTGCATTTAAAAGTTCCAATTTTGTTCATTTTGATGAGTTTCCAGAGGAAGCTAGAAACTCATTTGTTTGCAGAGTATCTTGTTCTACTTTGTAAAACATTTTATTACCTAATTTTTCCTTCTGCTTGCACACTGTTCTATTATCAATGGGGGAGGACAAGTCCTCATTTTCAACATTTTGCGTATAAATAACATCACATTTATATCCAAGTGTGTCATTTCACATCCCAAATTTTATTCAATGTAATACATCACAGAACAACCCTCAGTGACTTGATAAAGAGAAACATACAACCATGGCTTTAATCACACTTTAGGAACACAGCAGAGCACGGCATTTCTAGTGGTTGCCTGAGATGAGAGGTCACACAAGATTTTATTAACACAGAGTTGTGGTAACTAACAACAGTGAACTGCACTGTCTTCTCACTTTATTATTACAAGTAAAATTATTACTGACAACTCAAATTAGCACCTTATTATAATAAAGCAAGGAGGTATGTGGCCACATCCCAAGTCACAAAATGAACAGGGATGGTTCTGTGTTGTCTCCCCTACTACTTACTTAGCTAGGATGAACAGGCTTACCCCAGTATTTACTGCTACAGAAATCTGGAAGGCAGTACTCAGACATGATTTTTTTTTCTTGGTTAACTTATTTTTTTTTTTAATCAGTATTTTTTATTATCATTTTGTGGGGTACAGTTAAGGGTTAGGTGTACAATTACGTTTCATTCAGGCACCCTATTGATAAGAGGTGTTTTCCCAGTCCCAGATAGATATTAGCTACTGTTAATCCCATCCCCCTCCCCCCCCATAATTCCCCAGTACCATCAGTCATTTTCTTATAGTATTACATTGGATGTTCAAGGTCCATTATATGAGTGAGAACATGTGATATTCTGATCTTTGTTTCTGTGAGAGGTCACTCAGTATTATAGACTCTAGTTCCATCCAGCTTGCTGCGAAATTCATGATTTTGTTCTTTTTCATGGCTGTGTAGTATTCCATCTTGTATATGTACCACATTTTTTAATCCAGTCCTCTTTTGTTGGGCAGCATGATTGTTTCCAGGTTCTTGCTATTGTGAACAATGCTGCGATAAACATACGTGTGCAGGTATCTTTTTTATAGAGTGATTTGAGTTCTTCAGGGTATATTCCCAGTAGGGGGATTGCAGGGTCATATGGAAGGTCAATTTTTAGAGCTTTCAGGAATCGCCATACTGCTTTCCACAGAGGTTGCACTAGCTTACACTCCCACCCACAGTGTAGAAGTGTTCCCTTTTCACCACAGCCTCTCCAGCAGCTGTTATTTTTTGAGTTGTTGATAATTGCCATTCTGACTGGAGTTAGGTGGTATCTCATTGTGGTTTTGATTTGCATCTCCCTGATGATTAGTAAGGTTGAGCATTTCTTCATGTGTTTGTTGGCTGCTCGAATATCTTCTTTTGTGAAGTGTCTTTTCATATAACACAGGAATTCATATGGAAACACAAGCGTCCAAGAATAGCCAGAACAATCCTCAGCCAAAAAAAAAAAAAAACAAAGCAGGTGGTATCACAATACCAGACTTCAAACTTTACTATAAAGCTACAATCATCAAAACAGCTTGGTATTGGTACAAGAACAGGCATATAGATCAATGGAACAGAATTGAGATTCCAGAAGCAAAACCTCAATTCCTCAACTAACTCATCTTCGACAAAGCCCCCACCACCTACCAATGGGGAGAGGAGAACCTATTCAGTAAATGGTGCTGGGAAAACTGGCTGACCACATGTAGAAGATTGAAACAGGATCCCTACCTATCCCCATGCACAAAGGTTAACTCCAAGTGGATCAGAGACCTAAATGTAAAACCTCAAACCATAAGAACCTTAGAAAAGGAAGGAAATACTCTCATGGAAATCGGAACTGGCATCCAATTCCTGTACAAAACCCAAAACCCACAGGACTTAAGAGAGAAGATAGACAAATGGGACCTTATTAAACTGACAAGGGTTCTGCAAAGCCAAAGAAA